>JAYJMH010085527.1:0-32110 GCA_036873815.1 Phacellophora camtschatica | reverse complement strand
CGATAACCCCCCCCCCCCCCCCCCCGTTCATCGCCTGGACTAAAACACATGATGGTTGACCGATTGATCTACATGCGTTCTTGTCTTGCAGGGATCCGTAACTGCGAGTGAATTTCTGTTACAAAATGGCTCAAAAATAAATGTAAAAGATAATAGCGGCAGGACTGCTTTACATCAGGCTGCCGTTCTTGGCAGCACTGGGTCAGTATTTAAATTGTTGTTTTTATTTGTTTGTTAAGTGCAATTCATGCAAATTGAACCGAGTTTATTGTACACATCTGGTCTGAGAAACATTGTCCAACTATCATTCTATTATTCACGTAGGCTCCGAAAGAAAAACAATTGTTATTCGATTTTTGCGTACTAGACTATATGTCAGGAATTGACAAATAAATTCAGAGCAAAATGTATTAACTTTCTTTTGCACCATTTTTCTGAAGGGGGACATAACTGAGAACGAATGATTGTATCATAAGAGCCCTTTTTTATTTCGTAGTCATGCATGTCTGTTCCTTAAACGTGGTGCCAGTCAGAACTGCTTCGACGAGAACAACGAGGTATGTACAAATTTGTTTGTTTTGTTTTCTCGTTTGTTTCATACAATAACGATATCAAATGAAATTATTATTTATCCACGCTAATCTGGACATGATTTTGCTTGAACTTTTTATTTGTTGCTTCCAGTTCTAAACTGCTGTTCAGTAATGTTGTAATCGTGTTTCTTCACTGTAAAATAGAACAGTAATTTGATGTTGTCCATGTATCACTACGAAGATTCAATGGCATTTATTCTATTCAAGCATTGAAGGAAGGCAAAACAATCATGGAAAGAGCAGTTGCGCATCGAAACCAGAAAGACTAAAATTATTTTGTATTGCTTCGTTTTATTATAATATTTGATAAAAACTCAAATTTTGGTTACATTTGGTTGCACGGTTACATTGATTGTGGTGAAGCAACTATCATACATTATGGCACGAGTTTAACAGCGCGTATGCATTGCAGGCGTGATTAATATGTGAAAATGTCTTCCCCTTAAAAATAACGGGTCCCTGAAACGTTGTTTATTTCTGCTTCAATATTCTTGTAACTTTACACTTCTAATTTAATATCATTAATATATGCAAGCGCGCGTGCACCGCCGGCAGGCACAAAATTTTACTACAAACAGTACTGGTATCATTTGTAGGCACATTTCATTTTCTCGTGGTGCTTTCTTTTTCAGGCAAATTTTTCTCACTCATCTGCTCGCAGCCAGGCACAGAATATTTTAAATGAGGTCTGATGCATTGCTTCAGCACTCCATAGTTCAATAAGCGCCAATTGTTTGTTTAAATGCCGTTAATTTTAGCGTAACTGTTACCAATGTCGTTTATTTTGCAGGATGCTCTGCGAATTGCCCTCAAATATTATCATGCAGACATTGTCACGTTGTAAGTAATTTGATTCAACGTTTTGATCGATTCATTAAATAATATACTACGAATTCATTGAATGCGTGTACAGAGACCTCATATGATACGTCACTGCATGAAGATATCATTAAATCTGAGAAATTTAAGATCTTTGAAAAAAGAAAGTTGGTTGGTGAGAAATAGTTCTGACAAATTGATGGATGGTGAGAAATATATCTGACAGCCCTTTTGTAACTTAAATACAGGGTCAATGTTAGCGCCAAGTGTTTTCCCCCAGGCAGTTATTCCATATTGTAAAAAGAAAACATGAATACAGCATTGTACAGAGCAACGAGGACAGCTCATTGAATCAGTTGTCTTATTTTAGAAAAAAAACTACATATTCTTGCTAATTTTTTTGGAAAGTTAACTTGAAAGGAATTTCCAACTAATGTGTTGATCTACAAGGAGACCTAAACATTTGACAGAATGCATGCTTTTTTCCTATTTTGATATTAACATCAGAAGGAACCTTGAAGTATGATGAATGAAATTTAGCATAGTTTGTTCTGTCAATATTAAACGATAAATTGTGGTTAGATTTGACAGATTATTGGATTCACAATACATATTTGTATTATCATCATCAAAAATATAAAATCTTTATTTTTTGGAAGCATTTGTTAGGTCATTAATATGAATCAATAAACATAATTGACCTAAAACAGCACCTAGTTGCACTCCGCAAGTAGTTGGGTATGATCAAAATTGCTATCATTGATAGACATATGTTGATTCGATTATATAAATAAGAATTTTACCATTCAAGTGCACATCCACGCACTCCATAAGTACTGGTTAACTGTATCAAAGTCATTTTGTAAGTCTAAAATATACCACAGCTAAATCGCCTATTATCAAGTGTACTTATTATAGCTTCTGTCCTGCTAATTAGGGCATGGTCTATGTAATTTTTTTCTTGAAACCGAAATTTCAAGGAAAAAATAATGTATGCACTTCAAGGAATTTGTACAGCCTTTTTACATCACTATTTTAGATAGTTTACTAAATATACCGGGTGTCCTAAAAACGGCTACGGATTTGATTGAGACTAACGATGAAAATATTACCTAATCTGCTACAAAATGTTTTTGCTGCTACTCAGTGATCGTCAACTTAATCAAAAATACCTTGTCTGACATTTGTGGATCCTTGAAACTTGAGATATTAATTTTTGAAATTGAAATTGTGTGTCAGGCTCAAGCCATTAGTTCTTTTGGATAAAAGATATTTATTTAGGATATTTATTTAGGAGAAATGTTTGGAAGTGTTTTGTTTAACCATTAAAGAGATCATTAAAAATATTTGAAACATGAATAAGAGCTGATATGGCGTTTCCATTTTTATCTTTAATCTTATCAATAGTAGAAGAAGAAGAAGAGAACCTGTTTGAAATATCATTTTTTACTCCTGAACATAAATTTTTCATGTTGTTAGTATTGGTGTTGAAATTTCCTTGAAATTGAAATTGACCTCTCTTGGTTTTTGCTAAGCTCAATCACAACACAATTTCTAAACTTTTTCTACCAATTTATTTTAATTTCTGTTTTATCTTTCTTTTTCTTTCGCAATAATCTGCCTCTAACATTCATTGTTCACCATTCATCATTTTCTGAACTTTATGATTATCAACGGTTTGTCCTTTGATTGTGTTTTATTCAGTTGTGCTTTACAAAAGGAGCATGTTTTTCTGACAAAGAGTGTGGTTTTTTAAGAACTTGTCAGACCTATTGTCCAAAAATTAATCAATACTTCCTAGATATGAAAAATGCATTTGATTAAAATTCTTAACAAAATTGTTAGAAACATCAGCAAAAAATGTTATATTTCACGTCATACCTTTTGATTACGTCATATTTCATGCAATGAATAATAAAAATTTATAATTTTTTCATTAAAACATAACTGCTATCATAATATAGAGTTAAAATTGACAAAGTGAATATAAAGCACCAAACAAGTGAATAAAAGCAATATACAGAACTGTACACCATTTTTCGCAATTTTTTTCTATAATTCTATATTTAAAGTAAAATCAATTTAAAAAAACACATGTACTTAGTTATAATCCATCGCATTTTAATGAGTATGAAATAAATTTGGAAAAAATGTTCCTTTTTGTGAACATGTGGTTGCTAATTGGTCCCTATTGTTTCCGCTAATTATAATTTTATAAATAAAATCATTTAATTAGGGTAATCAAAGATGGGGCTTTGGTGCTGCAAGTTTTAACTTTGTATCATATACCGATTTGACGCTAGAAAGGGGGCTCCAAAAGCTCCCCCGTGATATTCTGTAACTGTCTCGACCCCGTGTAAAATAGGGTTAGAGTTGTATATTAGGATTAAAGGTAAGTTAGCTTTTTGGAAAATTCATTACACAATGATTTTTGTTCATTTTTTACTTATTTGTTGGAGAAAAATAGATGTATCGAAACCAGTTAAGAAAATAATTGAAAATTCGCACCTTTTATCCCGAAAAACAATTTACACATTGTAACCTTTGAAAACAATTCTTTAGAGTTTTTCCAATACGATTTTATGTCCATAATTCCTTTCAGATTGAGGCTTGCAAGAATGAACGAGGAAATGAAGGAAACTGAAATTTCTACATCTCGTGAGTAGACATTGCCGTTTTTCATTGAAACAACGATTGTAATATTTAGATATCAAGCTTTTTGCTGGTTTTGTATCAGGCTTGGGAACTGCGAAGGAGAAGAAGGAAAGAAATGGGAATGGGAACGGGCTACACTCTTGAATTCTTTATTCCTCACTCGAGGTATATAGTTTTATCTGTATTGCTCCTTCTGATTTAAATTTTCAAGCCTCAATAGGATATATCTTAGCAGGAACACCAAGAAATATTCCAAAAATGGGATTAAAATTTTCAGAAAATAACAATGTAAGATATGTACCTAAAATAAGGTACATGGAATTCCAAAATGTATCCATAGATTTTCTTCTTCCTTCTCTTATTCACAACTCCCAAGCCTGTCCACAAGCTAACAATATAAGCCTATCATAGTCAATAAAAAACATATTGCTTTAAAAGCTGAAGTTATTGTAGTGCCCAAAAATATTTCATTATATTACTGATTGAGTCATTGCGTATGCCTTGGATAGATAAATTATTTCCATGCGAAGATTTGTACTTGATGTGGAGAATTTATGTTTGAGGTGGAGAATCTATATTCGATGTGGAGAATTTTTATTAATTGTGACAAATTTGTATTCGAAGTGGAGAATTTCTATTCGACTTGGAGAATTTGTATTCGATGTGGAGAACTTATAGACAATGTGGAGAGTTCGTAATTGCTGTGGAGAATTTGTATTTGAAGTAGATAATTTGTATTCGATGTGGAGAACCTGTATTCGATGTGGAGAGTTTGTAATTGATGTGGAGTGTTTGTTATTGATGTGGAGTATTTGTATTCGAAGTAGATATCTGTATTCAATATGGAGAGCTTGTACTTGATGTGGAGTATTTGTATTCGAAGTAGATATCTGTATTCAATATGGAGAGCTTGTACTTGATGTGGAGAGTTTGTAAATTCTGTGGAGAATTTGCATTCGACGTAGATGATTTGTATTTGTTGTGGAAAATTAGTATTCGATGTGGAGTACTTATATTCGATATGGAGAGTTTGTATTCTATATCATTAATATTTGATGTGGAGAGTTTGTTTTCGATGTGTAGAACTTGTATTTGATGTGCAGAGTTTGTAATTGATGTGGAGAATTCGTATTGAAGATAGATATTTTGTATTTGAGGTGGAGAATTAGTATTGTGGATAACTTTTATTTGATGTGGAGAATTTTTATTTGATCCAGAGAATTTTTGTTCAATGTGGAGAATTTTATGATCCGGAGAATTTTTATGTGCCACCTGTTGGCCCTGTTACATTTAGCTCAATTTATATGACTTTAATTGACTTTCTGGATTATAATCAAAGACAGCATAATTATTGCGTGTACTTTTCACATTTCTAATGTGTTGCTTGATGGTTAATCTAAACTAACGGATTTCTTGCAGCTGACGAGACATTTACAAATGTTATCAAAGACTTGTCTAATATGGCATCTCAAAATCCTGAAAAGCTGAAAAGAGGGAATGCTGAAAGGCATACTAGTGTGTAATTTTGCATCATATTGTTGTTTTGTCAGATTCATTGATTCAATCAAATAAATTGTTTTTGCAAATTTTTGGAAGTTTTTCAGAGCTAAAATGCATATTTAGTACGAGCTTGGTAATTTATTGCTCATTTAAAATAAACGTTTTTGGTCTTAATTTGTGGTCTTAGTTTTCATCACAGCAGAACTTTACTCATTTTTTGTTTTCTTTACAATTTTATTGCTTGTTTCAATGTGATGTGCTTGGGTAATCAAAAAATGAAAACAGTTTTCAGCTGGATTAATCATTAATTCTATTGTTCTTTCATATATTTTACGGGGTTTGATCTTAAACTTAAAAGAAAGATATTCTGTTATGATTTGTTATTTTTCCGTTTTAAATTTTTTTGGCCGTCTAATAATTATTCACATTTTTAACATATTGTTGAATGGCAGAAATAATTGTTTTTACTTCATTATTAGCGGAGATAAATGCGATCACTATTGAACATTATTGAACTTTACTTTCAATTTTATTACTGCATGTTCATTATATTTGTTAGGCATAGGCACAGATAATATTGTATTAATGGCGCATTTTGTAAAGAAGTTTAATTATCAGGGTGCGTTTATTGTGAATGTAAACATTATGGTCAAAAGAGAATTGGTTAAATTATTCCGCGTACATATCTTTATTTGCGAAATTTAGTACTTTAAATTTTCATAAATCCAACATATATATACCAGCTTTTGTATCAGGGTCTAATGACTAAATTTATGACTGGCAAAAAATGTGGCTGAAGTTATGAAGGGCCACGAGGCAAAGGTGGCACTGGCAACAATTGTCATTCCTGCAAAAATTATTTGTTTCAAAAATAGGGCAGCAGCCACCCTGCTGCAAATGGTGCTATGGAATTGTTCAGTGAAATGATTGTTTTGCTTGCACTGTATCGTGATGTAATTTTTAAGGTGTCTTTTCCTGAGGAAAGGGGTCAGGAACCTTTGTCATATATTACATCAGCATTTGCTGGCTGCATTTTATTATTTTAGGAATATTATTATATGGCTTTCAATTCATTTTAAACAATTATAAAATTGGATTTAGAAATTTGTTATTTTTCATAAAAGAAGTTTTAATCTACCAAATTAGTGAAAAGTTACATTTTATTAAAGAATCAATTAACCGGCGCTGTCATACACTGTCATCAATTTACAGAAAAGCACTGTCATAAATTTAGGGTATTAGCGGTATTACCTTCAGGTATTAGAGCGGTAATTTCATTGCTGCAATTCTGTAATTCCCAGTTTTCACATGAAAACTAACCTTTCTTTTTTGTCGACGATTTAAATTTGATTAGATATAGTTTAAAAGATTGTACTTATCTTAGTGTTTGTTTGCTCTTCCTTGACCACTGCTTTCCAAATTAGTTTGTTGAAACAGGTAATTACATTCACACCTATTTTTTATTTGACTTATAGTTGATAATAATGTCATATCAATTGTCATAAAACGTTATGGAAACCACACAAAAATACACAAAGGGTGTACAGTCGAAACCCGCATAAAATAATGTAAAGGCTGAATTTTGCTTCACGTTTTGACAAAACACTTGTTGTCACTTGCGTTGTTTGTCATTTTAAAATAATATTAATTTCTGCGGAGGCGGATCACCTTGAAATTAAATTTTAGGCTACGGAAAGCGATTCTGTGGGTCGTACAATAGAATTGCAATACAATTATGCATGTTTTTGTGAAGTATGCAACTTTCATGGTCCGAAAATGCTCATTTATCCATTTTGCTATGTGACGAGTCAAGGTTGTGATTCTCATTTACGTTTTACCATCAAATGACATTGCAAACGGTATTGAAGTTCTGAAATGCTTTTTGGTTTTTTATCAAACGTCTTTTGGCACAAACAATTTTAACACCAGAATGACTGTAAAAGCGTCTTATAAATGAGCACAAACACATTTGAGATTTTTATTTAAAACG
This sequence comes from Phacellophora camtschatica, assembly GCA_036873815.1. NCBI lineage: Eukaryota > Metazoa > Cnidaria > Scyphozoa > Semaeostomeae > Ulmaridae > Phacellophora > Phacellophora camtschatica. The sequence goes on along the minus strand of JAYJMH010085527.1, from coordinate 24,553 downwards.
AGCAGCAATTGATCGGGTTTTATGAGAAAATAAGCCTGGATAATGACATACAAGTTTGATCCATTTTCACATGTGACGAAGCTGTCGCAGGCTTGTGTTGGTCAAGGAAGAGTGTTCAGATTTTCAATTTTCTTAAAAATGAATATTTTAATTTAATCTTTGAGTCATATACAATTCATAGAAGTCAATTGTTTTTTACTCTTTCTTGGGGTGATTAACTGTCTTAACCCTTTCACCCCATGAATGACGTCCAAATTTTCGCTATTTGCTACTCCAGTAGTCTCATGAGTAAAGCATTCAATCTTTTGAATAAGACTAAAGCCTTAACCAAACGATCCAACATTTTCGCCAACATTTTCGTCATCATTTGTTGGCTCTTGTTGCAAGATAATAAAGAGGTGGCCAAATAAGCCAACATGCTCGCCAACATTTCACCCAACATTTGATGACTTTCACATTTGAGATCTGGGACCGAGTTTCGTCCAAGAAGCGTCCAATAAATGATAAAACCACCCCTACCTTCTGCCCAAACATGAAAAATGGTGACACAATTTATTTGTGATGATGTGTCTTCTATAAATATACACAGTTAGGCCTTCTATAAGCATACACAGTTGCGCCTTCAACTTCCCTGACCTTAAATCGTCCTTGAGTAAAGCCTAGCACACACTTCAGATTTTATCGGTGATATTTACGATTTTTGTCTTTGGTTTTTAGTCTTTCGTTGGATTTTTATCTTCAATCATGCAAAAAATATCCGAAAATCTACCTCTGCCGCCATTTCGTTTAGTTTTCCTTCTGCAACATGTGACTTTTCGTGATTGGTGATTGGTACTTCTGATAATATCTCGGAAGATTTTTGTCGTCGAGCACCGCACACATCAAAATATCAAAAATGTTTGGGATGAAAAATTGTAGCCGACGATAAAAATCTTTGGTTTTTAGTTGGGGCACACAGCACGATTTTTGTGCCAAAGACAAAAATCGCATGTATCGCCGATAAAAATCTGCATTGTGCGCTAGGTTTAAAATCCGCCTGTTTTAATATGTACATTTTTTTTCTTCTTTTTTTATATAATCAATTAAATGAAAGAAACTCAATTTTTTTTAAATATTGCCCACCCTAGAATATAGGTCCCATTGCGCCCCTGTAAATAGCACCCTCTGGTGTTGAGTAAACCTTTTTATCGAAACTTTTAGTTATTTACTATGGATAGCTTAACGGTTTAGCAATGAGAAACATTACTGTAAAAGTAAAGCTCCACCACAATAGGCCACAATAGCTTTACAAACGTGTAGCATTTTCATTTCAAAAGTACGCATATTGTTTCCCCTTTCTCTCCACCCAATGCTTGATAGCATTTCATTAATGTCCAGACAGAATTAATTTAGGCCTACTTTTATTGAAACAACTGCAATACGAAAATTAATTACAATACTAAATATTGATTATAATTTTCCTAATATAAAATATATTACAGTGATAGTGAACTATTACAATACAAGGCCAACATTAAGATTGATTGAAATACTAGTTTAGAATAATCGTAAAATAAAAATAGAAAAAATAGATATCAATACCGAGACTTCCTATAGTTACAAATTATAGACTAGTTAAAAATATCCTAAATAATTGATAAAATTTTCACAGATTCTACAGCCGCACTCTCCTTTACATGTAGCATTTTTGATTTAATTTGGCAGTGATTTCAATAAGCTTGTGAGCCATAAAAGGTGTTGTATCCATGCCATAATGAGAATTCTCACATTAGATGCTGATAAATTATTCTCACTTTATAAATCGATCTAATATAAATCGATCTTGTTTCTTGACTGATTTTAGCAAATTTGTTACCTTTCTCAAAAACAAATACAATGTTTGATTTAACCTTATGTCAATTCATGTAAAGATCACCCCTACAAGCAGAAATAAGGAAGCCGTGTTTAGGGCGTGGTCATAAAAGAACTGGGTGTGGTTAAAATGCCCTTCAAACCTTGTTTCCCCCCCCCCCCCCACTATTCAAATGCTTCCTACGTCTCTGTTTGACGTCCGAAGTTGTGTCAAATGTTCCATCATCTTCAAGTTCCATCTCTTCGTCATGAAATGCCTCTTTATTTGTTTCTTCTGCTATGATAGCTGCTTCCCTCTTTGGTTTGAACTACTTTGGTCTGTCCCTATTCTTTTGTTCACCCATGAGGAGAGCAACGTCTACAACTATTACGAAATTATTAAAAATATTGATTTACACTGGTAGCAAGACCCGATTAAGTTCACATTAATTTCTAATGTTTGGACAAAAAGAGAAATTCCAACATTGCCTGACCTTCCCCAAGAGCCCTTGTTTCGATCATGTTTCGATACATGTACCACCAAGGTGTGCCATTCAATTAATACTACAGTCGGTATGCGTTTTCAGAATTCGTTCTCAAGCAACTTACAAACCTCCAATATTTTGTTGATGCGCGCCCCTGGTCTACTGATGACTTTCGTAGGCTATGCTAGGCACGTTAAACAGGATCACTCACTGATTCAGTTATTTTACAATCGCTCGTTCTTCCATAAACACTTTGAAGGCACGACAATGTAAAAAAAAAAAAAACAGCTGCACAAACATTCTTCTCGGTTTCAATCCAAATTTTATGTCGGTTTTCGGTTTCTAAACGAAAATAAGGCTGTTTGTCGGTTTTCGAATGAAAATCAGGTAGTTTTTCGGTTTTCAGCACCCCACCGGTGACCCCTCCCCCTCGAAAGTTCTTTTAGTTTCGACGAATTCATGAAGATGTTCCTAACATGTTGTTATGTAAACTAAAGTTATAACACATAATATTTTTAACTACTAATAATTTGTAGGATTGACAGAGAAACTGGGATTTTCAGAGAAACTGGGTTTTTCTACAGAAAAATGAAGTTTTCCTTCACTTGAAAAGCCAAATGATTGTTGCCAAGTCAACAAACCTGTTTGTTGTTGCCGTTGTTATGTTAGGAAGGCTGGGTTTGAAGTTACCTTAATAATGTTTACGAAAAGTTTGTTGGCCTAACTTCGTACTGCAGTAGCATCAGCTGAAGCAAATGGAAAATATGAGAGCAACTTTGATCTCAAGAATAGATGGCCGGCAGTTCTATATTACATCGAATAACACAAAGATTGGAGCAGAAAATTGTGACATTAATGTGCAGGTAAATCATTCATTTTCAATTATTTTTCTTCTCACATGCTATTACATATATTATGCTAAGTATTATAAAATTATGTGACTGATTTTCTCTTTTGCTTATTACTTTGTTGTAGCAGGACGTATTTGTCGCGCCTCGTGGTCACTCTTTATTATTTGTCTTTTCATATTCATTGAGCATTGATAATAAGGCATGGACACTCCAAACTATTCGCATTGGCGCAAGGAATATTTCAAGGATGTTTATGAACCGTCGGAAGATACTTTCCTGATGTTAGACGCCCTTGAAGGTGACATTCATTTTATAACAAAAGAACTTAGGCCCGCAACTTGCTTAGAAGTTGGCTGTGGTTCAGGGATCATTATAACGGCTTTGGCAATATTATTAAAGGGTCAAGCTCAGTTTATAGCAACAGACATTAACGAAATGGCTGCAAAATGCACTTTAGAAACTGCAAAAGGTAGTGATGTTGATGTTGACGTTCTTGTTGACAACTTTGAGACAGCAGTGCTAATGCCAAGGTTGCAAAATAAAGTTGATTTGCTCATTTTCAATCCCCCTTATGTTGTTACACCAACAACTGAAATTGGGACTCATTCAATTGAAGCAGCGTGGGCTGGAGGTGTTGATGGAAGAGAAATCATTGATAAATTTTTGCAAACAGCCCCCAACTTACTTTCTGAATATGGAGCGTTCTACATGGTTGTTATTGATAAAAATAAGCCGAATGACATTGCTGAACTTATGAAAGCAAAAGGATTTTTATGTACTGTTATAAAGAAGAGAAAAGCAGGAATCGAGAATTTGTTAATTTTGAAGTTTTCAAAGACTAGTACCAATGGATAGTTTCTAACTAAGATAAACATAATCAGATTTTGTTACAGTAGTAAAATCAACACACCCGTTTCAAATTGATTAGGCATCCAAGAAAAAGAGAATTCTCTCAAGCAGAATATCAAAACAAGGCACAAATATTTGTTTTGGTTTTCTGCTTGAGAGAATTCCCTTTGTTTCTGTTGGCTAATCATTTATAAATTGGCTTGAATCAAATGTCAATTTCAACATTGTTACAAATTCTGCCCCATTTTCCTAAATGGTCAAAATGCTGAGGCAGGCACTAAGATAGGATAATGTATCTTGGTCTTGAAACAAATATCAAACAAGTTCATTGTTTTTCCAAAAGTTTCCAGAAATGTTTTATGAATAGGTCCATTGGAACATTTGGAGTGTAATATGTTGTCAAGTAAATTTTGTTGTTATCATTAAGACCTACAACATACAAATACAGGTTTTTTTACTACAATTTTTTTAATTAAATCTTCAATAAAGCATATGAACTTATTTGACTGGTGCGGAAATGTACAAGTGTGGTTTTGAAATGTGCCAGAGGTGCAGTCTATAATTTTTTCTCCATCGGCAAATCCTTGAAGAAAGCCAGGAATGTATTATATTGCTGTGTGCATTGTGTAGTGTTGCTTAACCTGTAGTAAACTGTAGTGAAACCCCTAAGAATGCCATTAGATATCAGTCTAAGAAACAAAATTTACTGTCATTTCGAAATTAAAATTTTTAATTGATCAGGATATGGTCAACCCATTTTGTGTAAGTAAGTCTAAGAGAATTATAACAATAGAACACTTATAACCTGCTTCTGGATTGTCTATGAATCAGTATTACATGTTGAATGGGGAGCCATTTGTATCTCAGCTTGTGATCTGATAATTGATGCAATTGCATGAGAAAAGCCAAAACCAAACCAAAAGCCAAAACTCAGCTAAGTAAGTTTTGCTCTTTCACTTAAACAAGAAATATTTTTTGAAAGAGTTTGATCAAATTACTCTATTAACTTTCTTGGCTGGAAACATTCTTTGTTGTTAGACTATCCTTAATCCAGAGTTTTCATCAACACAATGAATTTATTTTTCATTTATGAAAGCAGGCATACAGTAATTTGTCTTCTCATGCTTCTAACTCTATTCTGGTGTTAACTGTGTTCTACACAAAAAAGGTAAATTTCAAAAATTGGCACCTACATTTTTTATTATCAAATGAGCAAAATAGCATAATACATACATAGTGTCAGTCTGTTGACCATCTCAGAGCAATTACATTTTATTCCATCTTAAGAAAAATATCAATGCTCTGTATGATCAATAGATGCCTATAAGGTGAAAAATGTCATCACAAAATGTCAGGGTGCATACTAAATAGGAAGGTCGACATCTGAGCAAAGTTTTGCATTGAAAATGATACTGGAGAAAGCAGTCAACAGAAAAAACTAAGAAATACAGTAAATAGAGCCAAACTTATATACGTTAATTAAATATAACAGCTGAATTCTTAGTGAATAGTGAACTTTGTATTATGAAAATTCTGATAATTGATGTCATACTGAATATTTAAGTTGGAAATATGATTAGTGAAGAAATATTTACTGAATTAAGAATCACTCAAGGAGACTGGAAACTGCTGATCTGCACTACTTTTTTTCTTATCCTCTAAGAGATATGTCGTCAGAGGTTTCTACCGTCAGAGCTTGGAGGTATGTTAAAGAGATGTGGTCAGCCATTGACTGGGTCATTTCGGGAGACAAGCACCAGATCAAGATAGATTTCTATTGTGCAGATGAACCAGCATATACATTATATTTAAACAAATAAACTACTTTCAAAACTATTTTCTACAAACAGCCAAAACATGAAAAAGTTATGGTCTGGGATTAAATCAATTATCTCACATTAAAGCTCTGCCTCTTCAAGCACAAATAAAATTAAAGATAATAATGGAAATTTAACATCGATTTATTAATGTATTTAATGACTTTTTTGTTAATTTTTCATAAAATTATTGAAAATTCTGGTACCTCTAATCTCTCACTCGCTTGTCAAACTCGTTAATCAATCATTTGTTGAAGGTATATATCCTTCTAAACTCAAGCTAGCTAAAGTAATTCCTCTTTTAAAAAAGGTGGCCCTGAAATAGCCTCTAATTATAGGCCTATTTCTCTGTTACCTCTTTTCAGTGAATTGTATGAAAGATTAATGTACAAAAGACTCTTTTCTCATTTATCACAAATTGATATATCCCAATTTGTTTTAAATGACAATAAAAGATATGGTTGCGGTATTTTTATTGATCTTCAAAAAGCTTTTGATACATTCAATCATAATATTTTGCTCTCTAAGCTCGAGCATTACGGTATCAGAGGAAATGCTCTTAACTGGTTTAAATCATATCTACCAGATAGAAACCAATATGTCACAATAAATGGATACAACTCTGATCTCATGAAAACCACCTGTGGTGTGCCTCAGGGACCAGTACTTGGACCTCTACTCTTCCTAATTTTTATCAATGACTTACCAAATGTATCAAAAAATTGAAATTTTACCTCTTTGCGGATGATACCAATATTTATTACGAATCGGACACTCTTGATAAACTTGTTAAAAAGTTAACAATGAGCTAAAATTGTTAAAAAAATTGCTTGATGCAAATAAACTTTCATTAAACATAAGTTACTAATTATATCATTTTCCACTCTTCCTCCTCACCATTCCCTCCTGATATTATAATTAAAATCGGTAAAAAACACATTACTAGAGTTAAATATGTTAAGTTCTTAGGACTTCTCTTGGATGAAAATCTTAGCTGGAAATATCACCTCAGTGAACTCTAAAAAAACTGGCAAGAACTTGTGTTGTCTTCTTTAAAATTGGAAATCTTCTTCCGTCTGATACTTTGATATGTATTTATAATGCTTTGTTTGTATCATTTCTGCAATACGGTATCACCGTCTGGGGATAAACATTTGCCTCATACCTTGAACCAATATTTAAACTGCAGAAAAAAGCTTTCCGAGCTATTTCGCATCAACATTTCCTTTCTCGCTCCCTTCCTACTTTTAAAAACCTGAAACTGCTCAAACTTGATGACATTTTTCAATTAAGACTACGGACATTTGTTTATGAATCTATAAAAAAGACAGCTTTTTCGTAGTGTGAACGCAACTAACCCAGGTTCGCCCCAGGTTAAACTAACCCACCTCTGGAGCGAGCCTGGGTTAGTTGCGGCAAAGTGTAGTGTGAACGCAAACCTGAATCGAACCTCGATTAGTTTTGATTCTACGCATGCGCATTTTCTAAACGAGCGTCACTTTTCAAGTTCCTTCCTCGTGCAGACTGTCAAGAAAAAACTGACCGAGGATCAAGAATCTTTTTGAAAATAATTTGCAAATTTCTTGATCTCAACCCCAAATGTCTTCCGTAATACATTTTTCTGGTATATTTTGTTTGCGTTTTGGGAAAATGCGCATGCATGTATATAACTAACCTGGGTTCGCCCCAGTTTCGCGTTCACGCGGCTTTTTGAGAATTTTGCATGATTTTGTAGTGTGAACAAAACTGGGTTCGACCTGGGTTAGTTTAACCCGGGGCGAACCAAGGTTAGTGTGTGTAGTGTGAACAGAGCAATAGAAACAATCTTCAGTATGGCTTGAAGTCTATTCGATATCTGGGGGCAAAAATGTGGAATGTTCTACCAGTAGAAATCAGAAATTCCCATTCAAAATATTCATTTAAAAGAAATCTTAGAGCTTATTTACAAAACTCCTTGTAATGCTATTCAAAAAATAAAATTAATTTATTGATTTTCTGCTCAATGACTGCAAACGCGAACAATTTCATTTAAATAATACATGATCTTATGGAAGTGGGTGCTCTCTTCTCGTTAGTTCATCTACTATTTTGAGAGTTCCTCCTTTAAGAAATTCCACCGTATACAAATTAATGTGGTTGCGATATAATATTATTTCTACATGTAACTTTATTGTTAATTTTAATTTTGCTTTGTTAAAGTATATTTGTATGTAATATGGAATTTTAAAATTATAAACTGAAACTGAACACATTGACCCCTTGGAGTAGAGCAAAAAGAGCTTTGCTAGCTTTCCTGTATAAATTGAAAGTTGTATTTGAAAAGGAGTTCCCTGGTGTGATACTAATACCGAGATAAGTATAGTTGAAACAAGCTTTTATTGTAATATTTCCAAGCTTGTGTTCTAAGTCCAGGTATGTTCTCCCTGCTTTATTGAAAACCAATATCTTACTTTTTTTACTACTTATTGTTAGTCCCCATTTATTGGAATAATTTCCTAATTTGTCCATAGAATGCTTTAAGCTTCCAGGACTCTGACAGGATCAACAAATCATCTGCATACATTAGGCATGTTATTGGGTAATTGTTGACTTTAACTGGTACGCTTTGTTTCGAGGTATCATTATCAAGCTCTGCTAACAGATCATTTACATAAATGTTGAAAAGCATAATGCTGAGGTTACACCCCTGTCTTACTCCAACAGATGAATCAAAACTTTGGGTTAAGCCTTCAGGTAGTTTAACAGATAGCTTTTGGCCACAATCCATGTTTTTAATAAGATTTACAAAATTCTTACTGAGACCTGCTTCAACTAGTTTATACAGGAGCCTGGTTCTCCAGACTGTATTGTATGCCTTGGATTATTATAAGCATCGTTGAAAAAGTAGGTGTTAATTATATTGCTAGGAGGATGATAGTAATTGAAAATTGCTTCAGTTACATCAAGCAGAAAATAAACAAATAATCACTAAAGAAACCCAACTTGCAAAAACTGACAACAATGATATCTTATTCTTAGCTTATTATATGCAGTTTCAGCTATGACATTCCAGAGAAATTCCATGTCATCACACATCATTCCTTGATTCCCTGTGATAAAATCATTGGTTTCAACCCAAGATGTGTACCTTGCAGTGCAATGTGGTCCACCAACAGAGCCAGGAAGGCCGGGTAGGCCTGGGGCACCTCTTCTTCCTTTCTTGCCTTTTTTCGCGATTGGTCCTTGATTTCCATTCTTGCCTTGAATACCTTGATTTCCTTTTGAACCATTAGCACCTGAGTTAGGAAAGAATTTTTACCCGTTTTTTTGGAATATGTGATTATCCAATCAATACAATCAGTATATGGTAGGTTATACAATCAATACAATCAGTATATGGTAGGTTATACAATCAATACGATCAGTATAGGGTAGGTTATACAATCAATATAATTAGTCTATGATTCAGGCTTATATTTTAAATGATGCAAACATGCAGAAGATCCATCATGGGTTGATCATTTTATTGCTCATAAATATGTCACTTATTGGTCAAAAATAAGCAACAATTTATGAAAAAATTTTATATAAAATATTAGCTACCTTATATATCAGTATGACGTATGCAATTATAATTTAGTATGGCTAGTTTTCATAAGCCCTTTTTGAATATTTTACATTCTAATAAATTCTAAAAGTCAGGTACCTTTTACACCTTGTTTCCCTGTTTGTCCATCCAGGCATACAAGTCCTGAAGCATAGTTTACGCAATGGTTTGTTTTTCCTTTTGGACCTTGTATTCCGTTGTCACCCGCATCACCCTGTAAAAAAAGATATTACGATATTCCACAGACGCAACTCTCAACGAGCGAATTTATTCCTTGGGGTAGACATCGAGCCTTTTTCTGACATTTTTTTAAAGAAAACGATACCTTGTATTTGTAACTCAGTAAACATCTGAGGAAAGTATTTCCAAAATATTTCGAAAGATTTTGGAAAGGAAAAATTAGAATAATTTTAATAAAAATCATAAGTAAGTTATTTTTGAAGACCTTGGTCAAATAATGTAATTTTACAAAAACAAACAAGTGTTTCGGGTTAATCTTTATAGAGATAAAGTTTTTTTCAAAGTTTTGATCATTTTATAAACACAGCAATAATTTGTGAATGACTTTCATATTACCGTAATAATTCGATTAAGTCCGGGGGGCTTGTTCAAAATTCGATCTTTGATAGGGGGGCTTATTCGAAAGAAGGGGCTTATTTAGGAGTCAGCTCCCCTGAGAGTATTGTCTAAAAAAAGCACGAATATTACTAAAAAAATTTGGAGTATTATCTAAAAAGATTATCATCCGTTTTTGATTAAATAGGGGGGGGCTTATTCGAGAGGAATCCTTATTCGACGAGAGGGAGGGCCTAATTGAATTATTACGGTAAATTAAATTCGTAGGCGCACGAAAAGCATGGCAGAGAAGGCGCAACTGTTCTCACATGAAACATGACACAGTAAAGAAAGACAGTCACTACAATTCAATCGGTACGTTTTTCGAGTTTTAAAACCCATGGTCAAAAGAAAAAAGTTGATGTCCAATGAAGACCTTTAACCGGACCGATAAAATATACTCTTAAAATATTTGGCAATTAAAAATGTAATTAAAGAGTATTTACAAGAATTCCTTTTTTGCCTCTGACGCCTGGTGCTCCTTGGAATCCTTTTTGGCCTTTTATGCCTGCCTGAAGAAAAATAGTAATAATGATTACAAGTGAAATAAATGGCGAGTGTCTGATACACATATCGAAATGATAAAAAATAAGAAAATCCAATTCAATCTGGTACCCATAGGGCATAGGGCAGCAAGAGAAGAAAAAAGGAAGATCACTCACAAATCCTTGAATTCCAGGTTTTCCAATATTTCCTTGTTCTCCAATTTCACCCTGATAATTAATATAATAAATGAAATGATTTCTTAATAATAATACCAATAATGTGGGAGTCATAGGTCATAGGGGGTTGGGGAAAACCGTTAAACCGTAAATTTTCGAACAATAAACCGTAAAACCGTTATTTTTTTCCATTAAAAACCGCAAAACTGCAATAAAAATGACCAAAAAGCGTTTTCATCAATAATTCGTTAAAATATTCTGTATTTAGGTAAAACACCTCGTTCCTTTACTATTGCTTTAATTCCTAATTCAAATGAAAAAATCAACACTCTAAACATAACCCTGCAATGCCATTTGGCTTTGCCAATAACAAAACATAGCTACACAGTATTAAAAAATTTTCAGCATGACTTACACGTTAGAAACTATGTCGTAACTAAGACATAATTTACCATACCATAAGACACACCAAGTGCTTTGCCAGAAGAGCTCATTCTCAAATTTGATGTATCCAAAGATTGGACAGAGAAAGAGATAAAGTCACATTGTGACAGTGCCTAGTTTAAGGTGTTTTCCCAAGATCTTTATTTGGCAAACATTTCTACGTTACTGTGAGATGGTCCAGAGGCGAGCAAAGCGAGTCGAAAATGTAGGATGTCCGTCGTACCCCAGACACCACAACCTCCATGTTAGCTTAGAATTTAACCACGCATTTTAGATTATTGGGTAGAAGAAAGCTGACTGAAATGCCAAAGAGTGAGCAATGCTCAGATTGCTTTCATATTCAATCAGTAGAACTAGAGTTTTTATGTTTTCTGTTCCTTCTTTGCATTCTGTACTTCAAATTCAAAATATTTTGTGTTGTCGCCGAGTTATAAGCTATAAATGTGCTCATGTCCGGAGGTCTTAAAATAACCAAAGTTTCTTACAATCCCAATGCCACCCGTAAAAACACATGTTTCAGTTTTCATTGATCAAGAATAAAATTTACCATGCCCTACTTTGGTCACAGAAAACCCAATTAAACACGAAAATTTTGCAAGTAATGAAAATTCTGCAAGATGGGCTTCCTGTGCTTTGGTCACAGTGTTTCAACCAGTTCTCGAAAAAGAGCTACTGGTGAAATTTTTGATAAACTTTCGTTGGTTGCTTTTGAATGTTCTACCCCGCGAACAGGGCTGTAGAAAGGAATTTTTTCCGTGACTGTCCTCTGGCAAAAGGCAGTACAATACATTTATTTTGGTCCCATGGGAATTGTCGCACCACACATGCGCAAAGAAATATTAGCTAGGTCCTGGAGACTCTGGGGAGAAATTTCGTTTCTCAAAGTAAAATTGGCTACGATTCGTGTGGAAACAATAGTTGCCTTTTGCCGCCAATAAATACCCCAACGGACGTTCTTCGCCTGCCACGCTGGCGGATATAGTTGGAAACATGTGAAGTACCGAAAACGCACCATCTAGAAACTGTAAGGTCCGGGTAGTTAATGGAACAATTCCCCAATCCACATGCTTTGAATTCCATTCCGGATAATATTTTGTGACTGACTGAGTTGCCTGCCCTTTAAATTTAGATTTATTTAAAAATATGAAAACGTTTCTCGAAATTAAATACCGCAAAACCGCATTTTTTCTTGCCAAAAACCTAATAACACTAACTATTTTGATACATACCCGTGCTCCTGAAAGGCCGGGTCGACCTGGTTTTCCATTTCTCCATGATAATGCATTGCCAGGTCGTTTGTCATACTCATACAAACCCTAAAAATGGTAAACAATGAATATCTGATTTGACTGAACCAAAACAGCAATAAGATAGAAGATCATATTAAGAAACCTACTAAAAAACGAATTAAGTTATGAGCCTTATGAATGGTTTGTTGAACAATGACAAAAACATTAGTTTGTGGAAAGGCCTGAAAACAGTGGTTAATGACTGCGATTCAAAAAGATTCTTCATTGTTGTAAGGCCTGTTCTTCACCCTTCGACTATGGTGTTTTCAAAATGAATATTATGTAACCATAGTTAACAGTTAGTCAATCTGTAACTATGATGTAACTTACCCTTGTTCCTTTGGTATCCGCCAAAGTGCAAGAGAATATTGCAATCATGAACAAGATGGCAGACATGACTTTCTTTGTATTCTTATTTTATAATATTGCTTTCACACTTTTTGCTCGACTTGGAACAGTCTATTTCGTGTGTATTGATTTGCCCTTTGCACACATTAAGTCAAAAGAAGTATTTTCAGACAACACGTAGGACGGATTAAAACGTTAAAAGAAAATTGAATCACAACACAGAAACATTATGTTTCAGTGCGGCATTTGATTTTTCTCGGAAGCTTAATATTGATAAAAGGATAAAATATTCATGAAAGGCAATAAAACAAAATTTGACAAAAGCGATTAATTTCTGTGATTCAAAACATGTTGAAAACAAAGGGTTCAAGCGTCATTTTAATATAAAATTTCCTGGTTAAAGAAATCAAATTTTGAAGCCTGATTTCATATTTCCGTTCGTTAAATTATAAATATATGGTTATATCATAGTCAAAGAAGTCACAGTTAAATTTGTTGGACTTGTAGCCTGAAGTTTGAGAATTTATTTTAATAATTATGCAATGAAATTAAATTAAAAAACGATATATAAAACATTCGGACAATTTCCAATTCAAGATAGCACACCCCCAAAAAGTCAGTACCTCGCTACGCCCCTGGGTAAGGGAGATCATCTGTCGTATGAACCAATCGATCAATCAATCAATCAATCATATTAATTTCGTTTCTCAGCAAATATACTTCTGGACCATCGAAAAAAAGACTACAAAGAAGGGAAAAACTATACAAGAAAATATCAGAATAATTCTGATGAATTGTCAAAGGGTGGATAAGAATTTGTTAGATCTGTTATAAATTTTTATGGATACTGCATTTTCTTAGGATGCACATATACAAAAACGGAGTCATAGCGCTTGCACATTGCGGGTACTATCTGCAAAACTGCACACAACTGATGTACTTGTTTAATTTGATACAACAATGATACGGTATCTGAAATAGTCCTAACTCTTCGGTGAGAAACACTTTAATTCAAACATTTTGAGCTGTTGAATAAACTTATAATATATAAAAATATATAAAACTAACTATCAGTACGATATTTGCAAATTATCATTACAAATCTGGTAAATAGATGAATAAATTACAAGAGTTTATTTTGTAAAAAAAAAAGATTCCACTGCAATTTGTCATTGTAAAGCAAGGGCGCCTACCTCGTATGAATTGGTTTTATACACAGTGTTGTTTTGTATTTTGTTACACAGTAACGGAGCACTTGCTGTTCAATCAAAGATCAACGTAGCCGCTCTTGTGTAGAGAATAGATTTACAACATAATTACAACAAAACGTATTTGGTCATGTGGTCATGTTTGATAAGTATATGATATACTGAAAACATTTGCTTGCCATAAAAAAAACTACGGTGATAAATGTAATGTAAGCAAAACAGGCAATTACAAGAAAATAAGGAAACTACATTAGAGATAGCAATAAAAAAGAAAGACTCAAAGACTGCTTAAAATGTTGTAGCGATGTCATTATGACGATACGATAATAATAATAGTATTATATCATGATAATATTTTGAATAAAAGTTCGTTTGAATAAGTTTTTATAACACCTTACATTATTTACAAAAAAATCAAGACACAGCTAGTTCAAAGAAACGTTCCTGTCAACAAATGTCACAAATTTAACAGTATTACAGTATCGTTCCATTCATCGAATCATTTTGCATCCAATATTTATTATATTTATTATATTGATCTTGTGTAATATTATATAACAGAAAATAGATGAAAGATAAGGAATTTCATTCAATATCTCACGATACATGATAAATTTGTAACGTTTATTTTTGAGGGAATGTCTCTAGAAATATCTCTAGATCTATAAAAAGTAACTCAATTTTAATGACGTCATCTTTGGACATATATAATCATTCTAAATTGCATTAAAAAATTGAAGGGTTCAACATGCATGTAAAAACATTACATTTCACATCTGCAAATAAAATAAACATTTAAAGCTAGAAATAATTTTGTTATTGAAATAATTTTGATAGTTTATTAATCATATGAAATAATCTTTAAATAATTCGATTGATTAACACAGATTACAATGCACTTATAGATAAACGGTGACGTCATGCGAACGAAATGCACTGTTTCAAAAAAATTTAACAAAACAAAAAAAAATTTTTAATTAGTATTACACAACTTGAGCATTACAGGATTCTGACGAGTCAAATATCATACCATGCATATCTTATTATGATGACAACGATGTATACAGAAACAAATACAAATTTAAAAGGATTATGTAAAAAGAATTAAAAGTTAAAATCTTTATATTAACAAAAAAAAAATACCATGTACGTGGTATTATGAACAATAATAATATTAATAAACAATATGAATATTTACAAATATAACAAGTATATAATATGATATTGGGAGAAAATTAAAATTAAAATGCAAAATTTGCAAAGTTAATGTACTGGAAAATTCTCAAGAAAATATGTTACAAGTAAAAATCATGCAAAAAAGAAGTCGCCCAATAAATGTTGTCAGGTTACGTACAAATACGCTCTGGTGGGGTTCACTACTTTATTTCAGCGAATTAGTTACTTAAAAATTTGGAAGATGCGTTGTTTTGAAAATGACAAAATGAAAACTAAACATAAGTGGTGTCTCAAAAAAGGTTACACGTTTACAAAGCTATCGTGAAGGAGCTTCTGTTTCCGATTGCATTCAATAAAAGAGACATGGACTTAAAGTTTGATACCTTTGTTGGTAAAATCAACTGAATAATCGTTAAGTTATCCCAAATGATAGCAAGAATTAAATTTTCCTGAAAATCCGGGCGTGATATTTGCAATTCTAGTTCTAGAAGTGAATTCTACTTCTTTCGAAAAAGGCTAAACTATTCGAAAGCTATTGTGGAGGAGCCTAAGTTTTAATACTTTTGTTTCTACTTGAGTGTTATAGAAGAGGCTTCAACTTTACGTTTGATACATTGTTTGGCATAATTGCTGAGTCACGACAAATGACAGTTCAAATATTGGGTTTCTGCAAAACCAGAGGTTTTGATAATGACCATTAGCGTAAACATTTCTGAAGCACTACGATGAAAATATCAACCTCTGGTTTTGAAGAAAGTCTCCTTTATTAGTTGCAATCAGAATCAGAAATATTAGAGCTAAAGATCTTCCACAATAGCTTTGCAAACGTGTAGAATTGTTTCTAGGACAATCGGTAGAAAAATCACTCTAGGTAGGAAATTAGTCGTTCATGTCAAGGTAGCCTTGAAGTAAACATTTCAATCAATCAACCAATCAATCAATCAATCAATCAACTTGATCAATAAATGGCGACACACAATGATATGAGAAAATTTAATTGTTGCTTAAAGGAAATGAAACTCCAAATAGTTATTATAAATATTTTGTTATTGAGTAAATCTACTTTCCTTTGCGATGGTTGATTCAGAACATGCAATTTTCACGCATCAATGTTCACCATAAATAAAGTTTACAAAATAAATTCGAAAGTTAATCTGTAATTTACACTCTTATTATAGTCATTATCTAAACATCTGGTTGTGATAAACTGATAAACTTGAACTTTCATTCGGTTTAACTCTGCGAAAATTGAATCGAACTTCTATTCGGTTAAACTCTGCGAAAATTGAATCCAAAAAAGGTATCAAATTTTATGAGTTGAAGCATTTTCTTTAACATTTATGCTAAAATAAGAGTATCAAAACTAAGCTCATTCACAAAAGCCTTGTAAAAACGAGCAACCTTTTAGGACACCTGGCATAATGCCTTTATTTTGTAATAATTTTCCGAGATTTGTCCCGTGCATTTTCTCTCATCCTGCAAAAACTAAAACATCTAATAGCTGAAAAAATATCAAAATTTCGTGCCATATACAATTTAACAGAATGCATAGCTGTGATAAATATTTTAATAAAAAAGTCAACTTTATACTTTAAATGTAAATTCTTCTGGCCACAAAATCTGTAATCACAAGTGTGTTCTGCCATAATAGACCGTCCTCCATGAAAAAAACCATTTAAAAATCAAATATTTAAACATCTATCGATATTTCTACCTGTTATATTCCTTTTTGGAATTATTTGAGTAGTATGAAACGTGTTCATTAAATCATGTTTGATGTAACCATCTATATGCTTTAGTCGCTTTGACAGAATCTTTAGGATGTAACAGCAAAAACAGCTACCGTGCCTGGCTCCATGATTTAATCAACATTCCACGTGTCCAGTTCCATGTGTTCATTTTCATTTTCAAATCAGGTGTATGAATTTCTCAATGATCACATAACAATACGCAAAACAAGGAAGCCAAGTATGTTCTGCTTGTAAGCTGTGCAACTTTCTTGTACAACACTTTGACATTTTCTTCAGGAATTACTGGATTCTGACTCTTCATCCGTGACGTATGATTGTAATGTTTTCTTCACCCTTGCAGCAGAAAGTCTTGCCGCTGGTGAATGACACCAGCATTCCATCATCAGTTTACTTGCCAATCTTAAGTGCTGTAAATATAATTGGTTGAGTAAGAGTTATTAAATTGGTCTATAGACAATAAACAAACGTGTTTGATTCCCATTCACGGACTAACGTTGTGTTTGTTAACAAAAAACACTGTCTCTGCCTTATACTCATATAGTAGAAAATATAGATTTCGTTGACTGTAATATGAAACGATCATTCTCAGATGGTGGAGAGGAGTCTAAAAAACGAGGAGTCTAAAGAATAAAGTCTAAAAAATAAAGTAAACAAATAAATAAAATAAATGAATGAACGAAATAAAGAAATAAAAGAAATAACCAAAAGAAATAAATCAAAGGAATGCATAAAAGAAATAACTAACCAAAGAAATAAACCAGTAGAAGTAAATCAACGAAACAAATCACAAAAATAAATGACGCAAACAGTTTTACCTGATCTGAAGACCATCTTTCTGGTATTTGCGGTCTCCGTCGGTCGATGATTACAACTTGCTTCATATCCTCAACACTTGGTTCCTCATTTGTCCACTCAAAAAATGGTGCTTTGTATTCATCTACAGCTTCTGTGAGAATGAAACACAAGTAATAACATTAAAGCGGCATTAAATGCGCCACGTGCTGCCGGAGAAAATATAAAGATTGTTGGATAAGATAAACAGGACTAAGGCTGAAGCTGCTCATTATTTTTTAAAGTATTATTTTCAGAAAGTGGTAGATATAAATTAAATAGAGACATAGAATAAAATAAATTTAGTTGAAATTTCAGAAATAAATTGTTTTTATGAAATTTTGGATCGTGATCAAATATGTATAGTCTTATGTTTAAATTAATAAAGACAATAAAGAATATTATATACATACATTAATTAAATCAACTGTTGTATTTACCTTGTGTTTGGCACCTGCGTGCAATTTCCCATAATACCAAAGCAAAAGAAAACATGTCTGCCATTTTGTATGCATCAAAATGTGTCTCGTCAATTGCATTTTCTAATACCTCAGGTGCTGCGTATCGCGTTGTTGGTTTTCTGGATGTTTTTGAAATGTCCAGTTCCTTCGAATCAGGGTTCAATCGAACAGCTAATCCTAGATCACCAACTGCACATGTAAAGTTAGATTTTACCAAAATGTTCCGACTTTTTATGTCTCTGTGCGCAATAGGAGGTTTTCCCTTTGTTCCATAAATCTCCCGGTGTAGGTAGGACAACCCGCTGGCAGTCGTATACGACAATCGCAATAAAATGCGATAATCGAAAGTATAGTTTTGCAAGAAATCATAAAGAGAGCCGAACTTGTGGTATTCTGTAATCAGCAATAACTTTGATTCAGATCCAATTGTTTGAACATCAGCAGCAATAAATCCCAGCACATGATCATGACGTAATAAAACCGTCTGATAAAACTCGGCCTCCCTGTACCAAGATGTTTCTTCTTTGGGGTAAAAAACTTTCACAGCAACCTCCTCTCCTCTCCATCTTCCCTTCCATACTTCGCCAAATCTTCCCCTTCCAACGCAATTTTGAAAAGTAATCTGTCTCGCGATCGTACGTTGTATCTAAAATTGAATACTTTCTTGTTAGTCATTTGATAAATTAAATAATCAACTCTCAAAATAATTATATTCCAAAGAGAACAAATTTTGTAGCTGTATGCAAATGTGTAGTTGTATGCAATAGTTTGTAAATCTCTTTTAAACTTTTTTGTAACCTTTCAAAAACATAATGAAATTTGACTTACTTATTACAGAACGCTTTGGAGATTCAAACTGTCCTGGAAGAGCTCAACTAGAAATACTTTTAAAGACATACCTTTAAGTACATAGTTATATATTATACTTTTTCAAAAATGAAACCGAGAAAACTGATGGAGATGCCTCCATGAAATCCATTTTAGAGTTTGTTGATTTTCATTCCTGATATAACGAGGGTAAGCATGACATAAACCGCTTAAATTTTACATTAGAAATTATATATCAGAAACATAAGTTGACTACACATAAATTGACTACACCCATTTTATTTTTGGGTCTTTTACAATCAATCAAGTATTGGCACAGAGTTACCCTTATACCAGATGACTCATTAGTTAAATTGGCACATGAAGCCAACCACGAAACATATAATGAATCTGACTAGGTATTGTAAATAAAAGACATTAACGGCTATTGGTCTGACATTTTTTTCGTAACCCAACTAAATATACTAATAGCTTTGTCACTAATATGTGCAATCCGAATAGATACGTCATTAATGTTCAGTAAATTTTTTGGAATCCGAAAGCTGATATAACCGTAACCGAAAATTGTGAACTTTGGGCTTTATATTATGACACTCTATAATAGAAGATTTTCAAAGATAGTGTAAAAATTGAAAGCTATTTCACACATCAGCTTACATATGTACATTTCAAAATAGAGTAATAGTGTCTCGTTGTTACGTATTATATTTTATATTATGTATTGTATGTTTTGTATCGATGCTGTTTTGTTGCTAACTTAGAAGCATTTGTTATTTTGCTGCCATACCCAACTATTGGGTATTGGAATATAGCAGTTATTATTATTGTTACATTGTTTCAATTGCATCGGTTGATCCTAAACACTAAGTCCCCTCCGGGGTCTAAAAGTGAGAGGGATTGTTCATCGTCAACATTGGATTTCAAAGTCTCATGATATGGTTGCGTCTATTCCGTTAGTTAGTGGCTAATGATCATATCACTTGTCTGGGGCATTGATTTTATAATTCTTGCACGCATTCCAGTAAATATCCTGGTCACATCGGGCTGTGTACTCCTTGGGTGCAAGGACCGGGCTTCCAGCAATCAAATGAATTGTCCTATTGTTTACATATTTGGAAGAGAGGATTTGTTCCGTCCTTTGTGATCTTTGCTCTATATAAATTGGTTTTGAGGCTCTGTTCTTGTGGTGCAATGACAAGTCCCTCTGTCTCTGCCTTTAAGTCTGATCCTTTTAGCCAGCGGTTGTTTAGTTTTTCGTCAACACCAGTTTGACCAAGTCTGATAGGATACTGACTGTGTAAAGGTTTGTCTCCAGGTCTCTTTAAGGTTGTTCATAGACGTTTTTTTTGCTGTTGTTTAGGTTTTTTCACTGCAATGTTGGCTTGAGTTGTGTTTCTTTACAGGCTGGTTGTGCTTTTAGATTTCATAAGAATTTTGTGCTGTTGTTTATGATTGAGTTTGGCAACGATTTTTCATGCTTAAGGACATATTGAAGTAAAGGTTCTACTTACTTCTACTTTCGGAAGATATATGCCGCAATTCCAATCATAGATGTTTTGAGGGTCATTTTGAGCTGGTAAAATCCCCTTCCCCCTTCGTTTCGTGAAAGTTAGAACCGATGGATATCCAATTTCCGATACTGCATCATGTACTTGGTCATTATTATTATTATCATTATTATTATCATTATTATAAAGAAAGAGAAAGAGAAAGAAAGAAAAAATAACGTGAATAAAATAACGTATTACATACCAAAAGAGGAACGCCGGATCCAGTGCCAGTTGTTTCCGATTCATCCAAAAGTTCCCTCAACGAACCAATTGGTCTTGTCCCTTGTTGTATTATGATTTGTCTTTCTGTGTCATACTTCCTCTTTATGTGATTTTGGCGATGTCTAATTCAACATAAATAACAACGATAAAAAATGATGAAAACAGAAAAAACTAATAATTTTTAGAAAGAAAACTTGAAACAGCATGGGAAGATTATATGTGCCACGTGCCACAAATAATAATGATTAGTAGCAAAGCACAGAATAATGGATTTTTTTAGTCTTTGTTTTAGTCTTAATGAGTTGAGGTATGGTCGTAAAGGAGAATGTTTGAGATCAGTTAAACTCGGCGAAGAAGTATGAAGTATGAAGAAGTATTCAGAAGAGCAGAAGAAAACAGACCATCAGAAATTTAATAAAGACTATCAGTAAAAAACAGTTGAATTTCCTTAGTCACATCATAAGAAAGAATGATTTAGAAAGCAACATCTTAGCAGGCAAAGAAAAATAGAAGGATAAAGAAGCAGAGGTAGACATAGACAAACTTACTTTAAAAGTATGATTAAGCAGATGGCTAAATATCAATCCATCAGAAATAGAGAGTGAGAGAGAGAGAGTCTCGATGAACAAAGTGTGACGCACCAAAATAAGGGCACAGTCTATCAAGTATGGCAGCAATTTAAACTAAATATAACAATACAGAAAAGTAATTTAAGATGATATTACATAATAAGTCTACATAATATTTGAGAAAATAAAAGAAAAAAAAAGAGGTCCGGTGTGTGGGATTTCAAGGCACATTTTTAGCTTAATTTCTTAAGTTATTTCTTTGTTTCAGGAAATTACATAGAGCGTGAGTAACAAGGGGTTTTACACTATCGAGGATTGATCATTAAATGAAATAGAATAGATACCAGCGGCTTTGAATAGCATATTTCTTTGTACGGTAAAGGCTGGCCATTCACACGAAATGCTGCTCATCCTCTACCCTATATAGTTATAGATTGGCCGAATATGCACATTTTACATATTCGGTCATTTATTTCAAGGCCCTTGTGTCCGCCAATTTCCATTTGCAAGGGATGATCGCTGCATCTGAATTTGGATACGATTTTTCTGTCTTGGAAAGGAAGTTGTAAAGTTAAATACTTTTTCATATCTAGGTCATTATGAAACAACTTATATGTACGAAGTTTGCGATTACGCTCGCTATTAACGTGAAATGTTTTGATATTTTCTTTGCATACTCTGTTGACAAGATATCTTGTACACGAGGTCTATGAGTAGGCTATGCAATCAAAGCTGATATATGATCTCGCATGTAAATTGATTTTCAATTTTTATGTACTTTTACAATTTATTTTTCAACTTATATAATGGTTTTACTAAATATTTTTAAATTGTAAGAAATGCAGTGCCGTCGGAAGCTGTTCCAGACTGGAGGAAGGGGGCTTATTGTTCTCATAACAATGGAGAACAAAGGTATAATCATTCAATTGTTTTAAATGACCATTGTTCTTGAAATTATTTGGGGGGCTACAGCTAAAATCAGAAGATAAAATTAGAAGATAGAAAATATGAGAAATACTGCCATCCCCCTGAATTTCCGCATACCTTCCATGGTCATTAACAAGAGCAAGCGGTGCTTCATCTGGTGAGTGTCTTGATCTTCATGAAGTAACGACATTTTCCTGCTGTTGAACTATGTGATTTTCCTTCAAGTGTTAAGGGTAATTGTTATCATCCGTATTTAAGGGTCATGACCACAGGGTCCTGGGTCATAAGGTCTGGTTTATAGACCATGCCAAAAAAGTACGTATTTCCCAAACAAGCGCAGGTGAACGAGGATAATAAACCATAGGGATCCTACGCAGGGGCTCTCAGCAGGAATCCTCAAAGTATTGCAAAACAACAGGGGGCCAAGAGATGGAGATTAAATTTCGCTGTTAATTGGCACCAATAAAAAATTGTTTCAGATTCACAAATGCAGGCTTATGTAAATTTTAACAATTACATTTCAGAGAATTTATTTTTAGTGCACAATTTAAAAACAAAACAAAGAAAAATGCCCTAACTTAAGAAAAAATAACAAGCAAATAAGGAATTGATGGATGAAGAGAATAATAATGAAATTCAATTCCATTCACATAATTCATTTGCTTTTCTTATAATTTCAACAAGCTTCGCGTTTTGCAGTAAGATTTTATTTTTTTTGTTTTGTTGCCTGTTTTTTTTTGTTATACCATCAACTGTCACTAAAGGTAATAATACCAACTAACTACTTAATAGCAGGAAAATGTTAATGGGTAAATTAAGCATAATTATGTATAACGTGATTAAATATTAATGATACTGCCTAAAATGTGAGTCTAACCAATATCTGTATGTATTGACCAATTCACCAATATTGTAAATAAAAAATTTAAACATTAAAATACCTCTCCCCTAAATCAACTCTTTGAAACTACGCAGTTTACGTAGGAAAGTAGGATGATTGTTTAAAGTGGTCTAAGTGTCAAATCTGCTGTTTGCCACAATCTTCGAAGCCACGTTTTGCAGTTTTACTATTGAAAATTTTCAGAAAAGATACAGGATACCCAAATAGAAGAACAATATCAAAAGTGTGGCTCCAAAATACTTGTATACATCATCCCCTAACTATCTTAACAAAATGCAAATAAAAAACAAGTGGTAACCAATAAGCTTTATCTTGTCATTTGCTTTTATCCTTCTATGTTTCATTCCTACCATTAGACATTTTAACTCAAATGACGTTTTTGGTTGGTGCCTCATTCTTATCAATCACAGTTCAGTGTGAGCTATGGTATAATAAGCTTCTAAAGTAGACCTACAGTAAGTAACAAAGGGTGGATCTTCACAATAATTACTTTTGCAATTTTTGATGTGGCACAATACAGCACATTAATAAGAATACCACTTCTCTTGGATTTCTCTTCACAAATTGTCTTCTGTCATTGACTTAATAATTTTGCAATGCTAATTTTGATTCGTAATGCTAATTAGTTTTTTCTAATTTGTAATGCTAATTTCATGTTTGTTTTAATTATTCATTGTATATTATTATTATATTTAGCCATTTTTGAGAGATTTTCTCACCATTTTTGAACCTAACATCCCTTCTTCTCCTTCACAGATTCAATAGTGCCACTTGGCAGGGTGGCAGAGAACGAAAAGTGTTCTTGCTTCAGCACTATTTTTAACAAGCAGCTACACTGGGTCACATTGATATTACAGAGGAATTCAGCTTATTTAGAAATGAAAAGTAACACAAATGGCTGACCCTCACTTTAGAAAATTCAACACTCTTTCTTGCTAATGTGGCTTTATATGCCCAAAAGAAAGTATGCACCAAAGCCATACAAAGAAGTAATTTATGAATGCACTTTAGGAGTAAATCTCAGAAAACGAGGTCATGGAAAAATCTGTCACAGCATGGTACCTCCAATGAAGGATTCTTTAATCTCTACCTTGAATGTTTGAACTTGAATATGAACTATCAGCTTAAATTTGGTTCCTTTGAGAGGCCTTCAACCTATTATAACCAACATTAATTCTTAGGTTCCTTTATTGTATTATTGAGCACAACTACTGACATTTAACTATTTTGTTTTATTTACTGAATTCAAAAACAGCTTAAATTTGGTTCCTTTGACAGGCCTTCAACCTATTATAACCAACATTAATTCTTAGGTTCCTTTATTGTATTATTGAGCACAACTACTGACATTTA
>JAYJMH010085526.1:0-59800 GCA_036873815.1 Phacellophora camtschatica | reverse complement strand
ACTTGAATAAGCCCCCCTCTCGAATAAGCCCCTCTTTTGAAGGTGATTTTTTAAATAAGCCCCCCCCCTCTCGAATAGGCCCTCCTATTTTGTCAAAACAGAAATAGGCCCTCCTCTTTTCACTTGTTTCTTTACCATTAGTATGCTCTGGAACCCAGGATAAAACAAACAATAAGCCACATATGAACTACGTGAAAAGTTTGAAATTTTGAAAATTAATTCTTTCAACAGATTAAACCTCGTTTGCCCTATGAATACACCTTTGAAGGAATGCTTGAACGAATATATGCCTTGTTTAAGCATCAAGATGTTTGTCAAAATATCGACTGGCCTCCATTGAAAAATAGAATTGTTGCTGTTGGTAAAGGAGGTGAATCTTGCAAAGATGTTTGCGCAGCTAGAGGTATGGTATTGTTGAAATTATTGTTTTTGTTAATGCTTAAAAACTATGAATTAATGTTTCCAATTTGGAGACATTGCCTTTTTGATTCTTGGATTAGATTCTGTTTAGTCTGAGAATCAATTTTTCTTTTTCTACATGAATCACCTACATTAAGTTAAATTAATTACCCAATCTCACACCAAAGCTGTTGTATGCAGGGCTCAAACTCAAGACCTTTAGCATTCCATACTGGAAACTTACCACTACACCATTTCGTCTTCAACTTACCACAACATAACTCGTGCACTAAACAGATTCGATTTAGCCAACAAATGGGTGACCCAACATTGTAACCGAACGATCCAACATTCGTCATCATTCGTCATGGCCCGGACTTTTGGCCCGGACTTTAGAATCATGTTGCATTCATACACAGATGAAGGCAAATTCGTTTCTCATCTGCTAATTAAAATGCCCTTCAAGTTTGATGTCTTGCATGAATGTGTTCTTTTTGTTTATAATTAAAGAAACTCTTGAGAAACTTTTATTTCTGACATGTTGGAAAAGAAACTTTCAGTAGTATAATGACGGAACAGAAACTTTTTAAGTAAGGTGGTCTTGTGGAAACTTTTTTATTTGCCTTGAAATCATCCAGTGCCGAAATTGTTCATTGTAACATGAAATACTAAAAGATTTGACTGATCTTTTCGTAATATTGTAGACTTGGTATGTGAGCCGAAATATTTCACGACAATCAACTCTGAGGAAATGTTAAAGAAACACACAGGTTGCGTAACAACAGACAAGAAATCATCCTACGTTGCCCCTGCAGTCAATCTACAAGGTAATGTTTGTTCACTTCAAGATGAAAAACTGATGTATAGTTGCACTTCAGAAAGTGCGACCTTTGCAAGGCTTTGTCCATGCAGAGATTACGTACAAGGGCAGTACGCACTATGCCACGACTGCTTGTAAATTTACACATTTTTTACAAGAAACATTTTATAAGAAACTCACTGGTGAAACCCATGAACATTTAAGAAATTTTTACTAGCGAATGAAAAATTGCAAAGAAACTATAGAAATTTCTAATGAAGATTACATAATGCTTAATTATTTTAATGACCCAGGCCCATTATTTTGTTAAAAAAAGAATTCATGGTAAAAAAACGGAATTATTTATAAATATACAGTCTAGAAACTTTTAAGAAACTTTTACTAGTGAAAAATGGTCCAAAATTAAGAAACTTTCACTAGTGGAGCCTTAACCAGGTTTCTTATAAAAAAGCGTGTATCATGTGTGCTGTAAGTTTTATACGTGTTTGTTTAAAAGGAGTTGCAAATTTTGCTAATTGTTGTTAAATAGTTTATGCAGGCATTGTCATCGGAGATTTTTTTTTTAAATCATCATGATAGATTTAAGACAATTATTTATTGTTATACCAGATGGCTTTGCGATAAATATGGAGGCTGCCGTGAAGGCTTTGACTTTGATAGTTTTGTTTTATAATTTATAGTTCGATATTTGTTTACGTGATAGTCACTGAGTTATACTCAATGAAAGAAAAAATTGAGGATTTCTTCTGCTGCATTGTCATGAAATCAGACATGTGGCATAACTTGTTTTCCATTCTGCAGGGGCAGATATATTTACATATCAAATGGATAGTCAAGAGTTTTAAAATAAAATCTTGGAATGATTTAGACTAATTTTTTATTCATTTGTGCTGCCAAGGCTTCTTACCTTGATATAATGTTTTTGAAATAAACTTTGCCCACAATTGGATGTTATTTTGGAAAGACGCTCAATTTTCAGACTTTATGAAAAGCTTGTTACCCAATAGAATCTTAACTTCATTCTTTTAAAAAGAGACAATCGGGAACAACATAATTCGTTATCGCACTTCTTTAAGTTGGAAAAGCTATTTCTTCTCTTTTCATAATCTAATATTGAAATCTTTTCAGGGATTTTTGGGATGATTTCGGAACATAATAACTGGGGATAAAATTTGAAGAATCTTTTACATCATTCCTAAGGATAACAGTTATTTTGTATTTTTAAAGTTAATATTTAAGTTAGTATGGTATGTATTATTAAAGAAAACAATAAGGAATTTGGTATTAATTGCTTAGTGAATAGCCCCTAGACGTGCCCCAAGTATGGAGGTATCTGGTATCTATCTGGTATCTATCTGGTATCTATCTCCGTACCCTTCTTTATTTCTATGAGATCTTTACTGTTGGAAAGGATGTGGGGAGAGGGCTAGCTAAGCGAAGTAATGTATTGATGTAAAATGGGCACTGAACACTTTTACTACGAGCTTTTCAATGATAAAATTAAAAATCTGGCCTATGATAGGTAATTTGCTGTCCACTTGTTGCATTATCCGTTAAAACATACTATTGTCCATGTATGAAAAGAACCAGTATGCGCTAGATAGTGGATATGATCATTATGACTAATTAAGGAACAATATTTGGCGTAATATCATTCAGTTATCCGCACAATCTACAATCCGGTCTTCTTTTTTTAAGAATTTTTTTTCAGAATTTTCAGAATTTTTCAGCTTTCTACATTTTATGGTGTTTTCGGACAGTAATAAAATTTATTCAGGGAATGACATGTATGGGATGGATGACCTGCCGCACGCAACGTAAATTTGAATATAAAACCTGGGTACAGACTGGAGATTTCAATATTTTTATTCGTTTATTGAAATCCGTCTGAGAATCGTTATCCTACTGTCGGTGAGCCAAATCTTAAATTCATCCTTCTAAACTCTTTTGGTGACGTTGGAATTGGGCAGGGATGAAAAACTAGGTTCAGAGAGAAGCACTTAGTTCTAAAATGAACAATGATCGCTCTTGGCAAACGTGAGAAATCTTTCTCTGATTCATAAGACGTTCTGTTGAGTCACGTTAGTCAACACTTTTCTCACCTCATGTTTTGTAGTTTTAGGATTTTTTGTAGAAAGGATTCCGAAAAGATACTAATGTAAATGAAACAAAACTCGATTTAAATCGATGAAACATCAACATTTTATTTGCTTTTTAGTTACTTGCGTACAATGTAAGGACTTTTGTAGTGTAGTTGTATGTCAAATTGATAAAAGTTTTCAAAGAAGTTCTTCAGTGTTACTTTGTAAACATGATACATATTAGCTGTCAAGTCGCGTCGGAGGTTTTCATCCTTAAGCTTTCCGTAATGCCGCCCAATACAATTAAACAATTTTTTCAAGAGCGTAAAGTTTAATGGAATCTGAGGATGGGTCACTTGACCTTTCTTTTCCTAAACAACTTCAAAATAAAATTTGGGAATGACATCGTTTTTGCTATTGCAGTTGACATCTTGACGGTTTGTGTAACTTTGAGAGCCATTGTACTTGTGGGTACTGTGCAAATGTGTGCTCCATGCACATTGGAAAACAATAAATGCTTCTCAATTGTAGTTTTTGGGCTTACTTTTATTTGATTGAAGTAAATTTATGGAATTGGAGACTCATAACTGTTCACGGTTTGATGTATTACTGTTTCCATGGCGACTTTCCTCCACATTTCCATACAATTTCATTCCCCAGGTACACTTCGAATGAAATTTGAAAATCGATTTTGGTGCTTTGTTGATTTTACATAAATTTACATAATCTTGCCCAAAAAAACTAGGAAGGTACACTTCTCTGAAAACTATCCTCTTACTACGATTCGTTTTAAATAAATGGCAAAAAGAAAAGCAATTTATGCCTACCTTCTGCTTTTCTTGAAAGATTGAGCACACTGTTCTCTGTGACATTAAAGGTCTTTTCGTTTGTGTGATATTGGGCATAAGTCGCACTAATTTGACTGTTTTTTACCCCCTGCCCCCTTGTACGCAAAAGAACAATAGAAAAAGCTAACAATAACTACAGATGTACGCTTTGGTTCACCCCTCAACCCCCTCCCCTTGGTACGTACGTACTTTATGGATTCCCCCATGCGACAATGGACAGCACTGATATATATTATTGGGTTGCTCATGTTGGAGGTAAATTCGATGAGTATGGACAAAAGAGATGTTAGAGGTAAATTCGATGAGTATGGACAAAAGAGGTGTTAGAGGTAAATGAATATGGACAAAAGAGATGTTGATAATTAGTTGATTCGTAGTGCAGTCTGTTTTGGTTGTAAATATTAATTTCACTGGGGTCTCATTTCGTATCATGCTCACACTGAAAAAACAACAGCTGTGAATCACATTTTTTAATTATATTTTACTTGTAATAACAGTTTGAAAATGTTCAAACAAATCATGGCATTTTTATTTGCTTATATTCCTCAGAGCTGCAGCTAATCGATTGAAAAATCTAAAAATCTCCAGAAATCTTTCAAAAAGCCCCAAAACATCGAGAAAATGGTACTGCAAATTTACAAAAAATTTTGAAAAATTGTTCGAAAGTGTAAAAATCCCAAATCTTTGCAAAAAATCTTGGTACTTTAAAATCCCAAAATTCTCTGCTGAGTTTGATGTTTCAAAAGCAGAGAATTATGTTTTCATTGAGGTTTAACTATGGTTACACAGAATGCTTGTTTTTATTTCTTTACTGAGATAGTTAAAATTGACTCAAAAGAAAAGGATAAAACTCGACATTTGGTTTTAGAATTATCCACACAATGAATAAGATATGATTTTCAATGATTGAGAAGAGCTTTTAACATTTAATAACTTTTTTTACTTTAAATAATGAATCGCAAATACTCATAATTAGTCTGTTGTTCAGATAGGTTTGACTCCTGGTTTTAACTACCGTGATAATTTGATTAAGCCCCGCTCGAATAAGCCCTCCCTCTTGAATAGGCCCTCCCTCTTGAAGGTGATTTTTTTAATAAACCCCCTCTCGAATAAGCCCCCCTATTTTGTCAAATAAGATAATACTCTTTTAGATAATACTCTGCATCTTTTGTTTTAGATAATGCTTGTTTTAGATATTTTAGGAAAGCTGACTTTTGAATTAGCCCCCCTCTAGAATAAGTCCCCCCTATCAAAGGTCGAATTTTGAATAAGCCCCCCGGGGTTTCATCGAATTATTACGGTATTTAACCCAGAGCCAAGAAAGGTCTTCAAACTTGCACGGTCAAAATCTAAAACTGAGAATACCTTACTTGATTTCAACAAAATAAATGGGTGTGGCTTCGGCATGACTTCAACAAAATCTTCCTTATTTTATTTAAAATGCGTCTGCCCAGTGGCCGTCGTAGACTACCATGTGGAGGAGAGACCTTAGTAAAATAAGAACGAATTGCCGGAAGTCTCTCCTCCGCAGGGTATTTTCTTCCGCAGTGATATAGTTTTACTGAACGAAACAAAATCTACCATCGTTATGGTGTTTTTGCCTCCAACCTTTTTACTCTAATCAACGAAAGGATTTATAGCAACTTAACATTTGGTTTTATGTTCACACAATGAATATAAAACTATCTTTAGTGATGAGAAAGAGCCTTTCAAACTTAAAATAACAACATGCAAAGAAATTTAAAGATTTGTGACTTTCGTGCTTTCCGAGTCATGGTCTTTACATTCCTTTGGCCATCTGTAAAATATGGAGTTTGGAATAATACAACTGTAAAGACAAGATGCAACAAAAGCTTGTGACTATATTTCTGAAGAACAGAAGCAAACAGCAAAGCATTGTAATCACCTTACGTGTTTTTTAACTCTTGGCGCACGTCAGAAGGACTCATCACATAACATTGCCTGCTCTTTTCAGTACTGTTTCATACACCCCAGACACATACTGTCTAAATTACAACCCGCTTTGTGACGTCATTAAATATATGGAAGCGGAACCTGAAATATACAGAATAACGTAACTGTTAAATCCACGTAGAATAATCTACGAAGTCATCTCATAAAAAACATATCGTAAATCATAAAAAATAGACCAATTCAAACAAAACACTTCTTCCTGCAAAAGGAAATTCCTTGCAGCTAACTTAGAGCCTGTTTACAAGGAGATAGGGTTACCCAAGCAGAAGGGTTACCCAAGCACCAGTGTTGCCCTACTAGCAGAAGAGAGTTGAAGATAGCTGGTGTTTACAAGCAAACTTTCATGGGAAGGGTAATGGGTAATCCTATCAGCCGGGTAAACTTATAAGAACTGCATGGAAGGAGTGATGCTTCGCACCGTTTTTACCACGGAAGGCAATAAAAACAATCTGTTCCTTTCGCAATAAAAACAATCCATTCAAAATTGTCAAACTGCTTTTAATATCGCTTTCTAAAAAACAAAGCGGAAATTTGAAACAATGTAATCGCGATTGTCAAAGGAACAGACTGTAAAAGTGACCCGGGCAGGCGAGTTATCCCTAGCAGAGTGTTTACAAGAAAAAAGTTGACTCGCCTGGTAGGGTAACCCTACTTCTCAGCTAGAGGGACCCTAGATGCAATGAGTTCTATTATCGAAACCAGCAATTAATTCTATTGCTATTCGATAATCGAGCGCATTGCATCTTTGTCAAAATACTCCTTCCGCCATCTTAGACTGGACAAATACCTTGATCATCTAAGCAAGTGCTTAGATGGTTAAATGGCCCAATTGATCGATAGAAGGTGCCTAGATGGTTAAATAGTCCAACTGATCGATATAAATTTTAAAATCTGTGGTCAGGCACTTGCTTAGATGGTTAAGGTATTTGTCTAATTTCATCCCGTTTACCCGAGATGAAAATTCCATCTCGGCTATCTGAAGGCGGGCTGAAATTTTGTCATATAATCGCAACTGAATTTAACAATGAATTAACTGAAGAGGAAGGCTGAGTTTTTACCACTGCTATACCGCGAAAAATCTCAACCCGGACCGAAAACTCTCATATGATCAGCCCTTAACAATTGTAAATCCTTTCGTTCGTGTTTCTACGATATTTCATCATACATGTTGCGTCGGCCCTTTCATTATATGTAATCCAATGAGTTAAATGTAATTTGATTTACATTATGAAAAAGATTCCCTCTTTTAACGTAAAGATTAAAGGTATAAACTTTACCAATTGTCTTGACTATTAGGTATCTTTTCTAAACTGTATTTAGCGGAACCGGAATACGTTGCGATTAATTGTTGGCACTGTGCTTTTCGTTTTTAAAAACTCACTGCACGAGATGCATTTTCTACTTGCTCAAAAAAGTGTTGCTTGCGTAAAAACTGGATATTTCACACAAATGTTTTACCATGAATAAATATACTGCAGTCGCACGCATGAATTTCTCTGACAATCAGATCAATTATGCATGGATTTTTATGCGAAAACTCAAATTCTCATAAAACCATTTTGGTGAGATTTTTAGGGAAAATTTGGAAGCGGATGCCGGCACAATTTGAAAACGGAACAAAATGTGACGCTTCCTAAGACTACGTTCACACGATGCCCGCACGATTTGAAAACGGAGCAAAATGTTACGGATTGGCCTCCCGTTCACACGAAAACGGCATAAAATTTTGCCGCCGGCACAATTTGAAAGCGGTGTCGTGTGAACACTCGAACACGATGAAAAGGGAACATTTTGTGACGCTTTCGAAACGAGGCTTATTAATAATCTATTATTTTATGAAAATAATTATTTAATAATCTGAAGATAACATCAGATCAGTTCGAAAGGCCTCGGTTTGTTTCAAATACTCTTACACGTTCTTTTTATAAGAAACCTGGCTAACGCTCCACTAGTGAAAGTTTCTTAATTTTTGACCATTTTTGACAAATTTTCACTAGTAAAAGTTTTTTTAAAAGTTTCTTAATTGTATATGAAAAATTCCATTTTTAGTACTATGCAGATGGAAAAATTCCGCCAACCTCTTAGACTTCCCGAAGTCTATTTCTACCTCTTTACTCTCATTTCCTAACAATAGATTTGAGATACGATCGCGTCGTCTACTTTACTAACTTTTACAACAACAAAAAATGTGCGTATGTGCGTATGCTGAAGGGGTTTTAAGGCAGCTTTCAGAAAAAATAACAAGAGTGAATGAAATAATGAACCCTTCATAACTGGAAAATGTTTGACATTGATTGTGTCTGGCAAAGGTTCTTCGCTAAAAAGAGCATAGGTGGGCATGTTATCACGAAAAGTAATTTCTTCTTTGATGATGTCCAGTAAGTCAAGTTGGCATGCTTCACATTTTGTTCGTCTTCATTCAGATCTGGCCTTTCAGATTTGGCCTGGGGGGGGGGTGCATATCCCACGGACGGGAGTTACCCTGGGTACTACTGGTACCAAGGGTAGATGGGAGTATGCCGCTGAGATTTTATAAACCCATCCATCTTTAATGGTAAAATTTTCGTGTATACACAATGTTAATGTTTTATTTCATTTTAAACTACCCAACATTAAGGAATTTTTACTAAAAATCATATCCATGTTTAGATAATTTACTGCGTTCAAACCCATCCTTGTCGGTGGGACATACCCTTACCTATAGATTATTATTAGGGTGTACACCCGAGATCTGGCCCAGTTAGGCTAAGAGATTGTGATCGCTGCATTAAAATTTCAGATTTCAGATTTCTATTTCAAAGTTCTATTTTGCTGTAAAATTTAAAATTATTCCTTTTTGAGTAAACTTTAGGACTGGTTGAGACTGGACGCAGGCTAGATTAACTATTCAAACGTTTGGTGTTTGTGCCATTCTCAGTGTATCATAAAAAAGTAGATTTGATTTTTTATTGAGTTTGACAGTAGCAGTAGAGTTGTATTTGGAGGGGGGAGGGGGGAATGAAGTAAACGAGGTTTCAATGGTTTACAAATGCAGAGTCCAAAAAGTGATCAATCTTCTTCCGAGCATAAAGTTTGGTTCCTAATTTGGAGCATAAACCTTCCTTATCAAACAAAGAAACTTAGGTGTAGTTTGGGTTTAGCATATTAATTTCCTTTGTTCTCTTCAACCTCCCTCCGGTCAGTAACCATGCCAATTTTTCATGACTTTGATCAAATCAGATCCTATTGGTGAAAGGTTTCACTCAAGTCTCAAAACAATTGAGGACAATTGACTTGATTTACACTTTGGACGTAGCGCCATTGTTTTCTAAATAATTGGGGGCTCACCCCTGCTTGGTGCGGGCCTGTTGCCTCGGATAACTGTACCACTGCGACATTCCAGGTAGCAATAACATTTAAATTTTTTTCAAAAGGTTTTTACCGTGTTATATACATATACAGTGGAATATGCATCCGCCTACAAATAACTTTTAATTTTGAAAAGAGCAAAGTCTACTTTTTACTGTAGAATAATATCTTATTAATCAACTACAAAGGTTACAGGCAGTCACCGCCCTAATTTCTGCAAATATAGCGTGCCCATTTAAGAATTCATCTTATCTTGTCTTTACATTAAGTTTTAACGGCACCATATGCATTACTAGCCTGAGGTCAGGTTCTCCAGTGAACAAAAAATTGAAAAATTCGGTTGGATCCGCCCCCATAGCAGAGTTCAATAGTGTCTAATTGTTCTGGAGAAATCCTGGCGCCACCATTGGATTGGTTGAAATGAAAAATGAGGAAATTTTTTTAAATTTATTAAAAATGCCACCTGGAAAAATTGTTCTACGAAATTTTAGGAAAAATTGTTCTGCTTCATCAAAATATATGAATGAATGTTAACATTAGGCCTATCCAACCAAAGATTTCAAGGGGGCTGAATGAAAGGAATTTTATTTGAGAGGGACCTTATTAATTCTTGCATTTGACTATATGAGTTTTTCTCTTTAGAAAATGGAGAGGGGACGTGATGGAGAAGGGGCTAATTTCAAAGTTTGGCTACAAAACTTTAAAACTTTATTAGTTTATTAGAGATGGATCTTATTATAGACGGGAAATAAATAGAGTTTCCCCGGGAAGTTTTCATCCCTTTCGTGCAGAAAGTGGTTAAAACAAGACGAGCCGAAAATCACGTACATTCCATCAAAGATTGATTCCATTTAAAGAGGAAATGACACGAAAAATGATAATTACATGTGATTCAAAATTTTGCGCTGATTTCGGATTTCATATGTAAAACGTCAAATTTTAATTTTAAGTACTCAATTTTTATTTTCAAAGTGTGAATTTTGCCAAATCGAGCGACCCAGAGGACTGGTACTAGTTTTAGGTGAAAAACGTCACGAGTTGGACATAAATTCTCAAGCAAATTAAAAACAATTGACTTGTGTACGGGAATCGAATGTAAAGTGGCAAGTAAAATTCGTCTTTTTAAACAACTTAAAAGGAAAGAAATTGTGACATGTTTGACTTTAAGTAAATCACATATAGTTATGCTCGTATTTCTGGGTTATTCAAATACAATTTTCTACAATCCCCTCTAAGGCTGTCTTCGCTTACTTTTTGGTTTTATTGATTTGTTTTTAATTTTGATTTCAATTTCAGTTTTGATTTATTGTATCAATTTTCCTTAACCAGTTCCACCGATAAACTGAACTTATCTGATATTTTTTTGCTTCCGTGAATATCATTCGACATTGCCGGGCCTAGGTTGTTTGTTATGATCAATCATGGCTGAAAACTCCAAAATCTATGAAAATAACACAGCATCGCCAGTACACTAACAAAATATGTCAATAGTTACTTTATGCTCAAAAAGTTGAAAGCAAATTGTGACTTGCCTACAGTTTTTAACAGTTTTTATCACAAAATA
Organism: Phacellophora camtschatica; assembly: GCA_036873815.1. Lineage (NCBI taxonomy): Eukaryota > Metazoa > Cnidaria > Scyphozoa > Semaeostomeae > Ulmaridae > Phacellophora > Phacellophora camtschatica. Next base: position 48,766 of record JAYJMH010085526.1, on the reverse strand, counting down.
TTTAAAAATTTATCACCACCAAAATATCAAAAATATGAAATTCCATCTTTGATCATACAAAAAACAAATTTATATAGAAAATAAATTGATTGGCGTTAATTTAGCGCCTATTTCAATAACTCATCAAATCTGTCAAATCTGCAAATCTGCAAATCTGCTTTGTATGGAGGAGAGATTTCCTGATTACTTTGTGTTCAACTCGTGACGTCACGCTGAGTTCTTGGCGGCGTACTTGCTGGGCCATTCTGATGCCATAAATTGGCACTTCAAATTTGAATATCTCAAAAACTACAGCTAATATTTAAAAAAATAGTTACAGATTTGGAGTCAGCAAACAAACCTACGCTACGTGGAAAATATCGTTTTTCGTGTCATTTCCTCTTGAAAAAATGCGGCATATTGGACAATGATATTGGTGACTTGAAGCGTAACGACTTGGATGATTTGTCGCCAAACTTCAAATTTTTAAAATTTGTTATGAATATAGGTAGCCAGGTTTGTATTGTATATATTTGTTATGTATGTATATACCCCTCCCCCCCCCACATATTTTTGCGTGATGCGTTATTGACCACATTTTCGTGCGTGAAATCGCGAAACAACCAATTCTCATGCGTGATTTCTTGAATCTAGACTCTTACATGAAGCGATATTGGAGTTTTACTTGCGTTATGCCGTGAAAAAGGTTTCGGCTGTGCGTGAATTCGTGAATTAAATCTGAACTAAAGTGATAGTCTTACAAGTTTATTTCAACTTGGCAGGTAATAAATATTTCTAGTCAATCTCTATAGGAAACCGTAGAAAAAACACAACAGCCACAAACAAGGCCGTACGGGCATTAGCCGACGCAACTTTTAGGTTTATTTGCGTGCACGTGAAAATCCAATTTTTCTGTGTGTGAATACGTGAAACGCTAAAATATTGTGCGTGAATGCATGAATCGTAACCCATATGGAGGAGCCTATATAGGTAACCAGGAGCGTCGGGAGCTTTAGGTTGTGGGTAGTCGAAGTAACTGATAGGATTTCTGAATTTTCATTCAAAATGCTTGAGTTCTTCTCATTCAATACTTTCTATTTTATCTCTATTTCCCGATGTTTCCTTTATTTACTAAGAGCATTGTCCAATAAGCGGTCGTGGAAATCCGTTTGATATTGTTGAGCTGTTAAAATTATTGAACTATTTGAGATCCTGATCAAAATTGTTGCTTGACGGGAAGGATTATTATTGGGGGGCCCTCCCCCCCCACAGCAGTTCATTGTATTTATTTTTGTGTTATTTATTTATTTTAAATTCGATCATGTTTTCAAATGAGTATCTAACACAATCCGCCGTTATTTCAGGGTTTAGTTTTATAAATTTTTTAATGATTTCTTTGTTTTTTTAAATATTCTGATGTCCTGATTTTAAAATTGCAACATTCTTTGAATAAGATGCTCGAATACCCTGCGGATTCTAGTTTAAAGACCTGTTGCTCCTAACCAGCAGCCTTTGCGCATCTACAAAACAACAGCACACTGCAACAAGGTCTTCAAAAATAGCAAAAACGTATTTCTACGGTTCTCCAATAGAGGTGGATGCGGTAAAAAAAACTAATTTTGATAAAGAAGTAAAGAAACACGGCATTTTCCACTGTTGACAAGTGCAAATGTACCATGGCTAATTTTTCCCGCAATGGCCGCTGGTTAGCAATGGGTCCTTCTTTAGAACAAACATTGTGGAATGTGATACGAAGAAAGATCAAATGAAAAAAATTCATTTACTTGTTGAGATATATGTTTAATTCTTTAGTAAAGAATCTCTACTCACTCCAAATTCAAATACTTTTAAGATTCATTTGGTAACACCTTATATTTACAAAAATTGGCTACATAAAAAGTTGTACATTTCTTTTTTTACAGAATGCCGGGAAGTAAAAATGTAACTTCGGCTTAATACTTGATTTTATTAAACAGATGCTACAAGCAGGGATGTAGTGCTATGGGGGGCTAAGGGTTACCCAACCCCCTTTGTTAATGCCAAATAATGACTGATTGGGTTATTTGTTTATTGGAGCCCCCCTTGTTTTTTTAGAGGCACTACATTCCTGCAACAGGACATAAGTTCCAAGGATAATTAGCAATTAGAACTGCAATGCAATGCTGGCATTAGAAACACACTCTTTGTTTTATAAGAACCAGATAAATTTTGCTGAGGCTCGATGTTCTTAAATTTCTAAGAATTTGAGCCTCAAATATTCAAAATCTATTCTTATTTTTGCGTAGATGCTTTTTCTTAAATTTTATACCAATTTGTGACTTGACCAGTTACGGTTCAACAATATATAGTGAGCATTCGTGTTTTTATAGTAAGTACAAAAATTTGTGAAGTCTAAAAGTGTTAATACCTAATTTCTTAATACGGTATTGTATTTTTTGGAAATCTCGGATCTCAGACTGATCATGTTCTTAATTTGTTGCATGTAAATATTTACATGTGTCGAAAGTAGCGAGGTTTACACATTTTTTTTACAGAAGGAACCTTAACTTCAAGTTGAGGCTGGGAAGTTCCTAAAGGTTTTCAGAATTTTTTAGAGTTTTGTACCCCTACGCTTCTAAAAAGCCTCAAAAATAGTTTCAACGCAATGCTCTAAACATCTGCACATTTAATTTCTACTTAATGTAGACCTAGATACTTTCTGAGATACGAAGATAATCTACCCGGATTTCAGCTTACAAAGGTGTTCTATATATTTAAAAAACGTGTAATTCTTGTTTTTAGATGGTTGCAATTTCAGATTGTTTCTTGCCATCCACCTTTCAAAACATGCGCATTCATTACCATAGAAATATTAATAGCTACGAGACATAATTTCCAAAAATAGCACGATTAATTACAAACAAAGCAACCAGACGCAACAAAATGGCTTCCAAGATGGTTAAGATAGACGTTTCCTATTCAGACAAACGAGTCTTTTCTTGACAATTTCAATTGGGGGAGTTGAATTATAGATTGGGACATTGAAGTTTGTTTGCGTAGGCCTTGGAATTTAAAGGACTGCATTTTAACGAAGAAAATATTAATGAAATCAGTGCACAAAAAATATGAAAATCTTTCTTGTGTTACTTTATGTAACCTAATTATGAATCTTTTCTTGGCTATTTCAATTTGAAGAATTTGGGGAATTGAAAAGTTTTTTTTGCGTTGCGAAAGGACTGAACGGATTTCAGGGGCGCAGTGGTTGGGGGGAGGTGGGCGGCCGCTCCAGCGAAGTAGCCCCTACTGCTCCCCTGACGGTTTTACCGGGATATTAAATTAGTTGAAGAGCAATCAAAATGCACAGCAATTATATATGAAAATTTATTCTTATACGTCTTCCGGTTCTTTGACAACCGCTCATTTAAATAATAAGTATCTTTAATCAAATATTAACATTATTTTCCAGCAATATTAATAGACTAAGCTCTACACATAAAACACAATGCATCCGTAATCTTCGCAGGTTTTGGATACGCCATCAGGTTCATATTTCACGTTCTCAGTACTCACAGTGTGGGTCCCACAATAACACGCGCCACAATCGTATTTTCTATTGTAACGTTGTTTATATTTCCATTTTCCATCCAGCCGGAAAACGTTACCACATTTCTCGCATGCGAAGTCTGCACCTGATTCGTCCTCGGATATTTTCATAACATCGTCTTCTTTGTGAAACAAAACGCACTGTTTACTTCCATGTTTTGGGTCAAATTCTCTGTGACATCTAACACAGTGTAAAGTATCTCCCTTAAATCTTCTCTTTGGTAACAAAGCTCCAAGCGCATGAATAGTATTACAATCTTTATCTTTCAGTTTTCTCTTCAAATAGTTATGCAAACGTTTCGGGTCAATATTATTGATCACTGTGCTTAACCGCGCATGTTCATTTGATAGATCCCCATCCACAGACGATTCATCACTACAAACACTGCCAGCAGCAGACCACGTAAAAATATCAGAACTTTCGCTCAAATAGTGTCCATTTTCTGAACCGCCAGACTTCCGAAAACCGTTTACGTTAATTCTTGCAGTGTCGTTGTTTAAAAATTGACCTTTGAATGATTCGTATCCCTTATTCTCGAAATGATTTGATTCTCCGTTTTTAGGTCTTTCGTTGTCATTTTGAATGCCTCCGTTTTGATGAGAAATTTCACTCCCTTCGGTATCATGATCTTCAAACACGTTTGAATTATCAAGATATCCATTCTCTTGCACGTCTGAATCAGAAAGACAACGGTTCTTCAAGTTCGTATCAAAACTCGACGTTATCGCCATTGTCCCGAGCTTCTGCTCAAGTGGCAGCTCAATTTTCTTCATTTTCTTGGGAAACTTCAATCCATGCTTTGTCATATTGACGCTTTCTTGCTTTAAGCCTTTAGCAACTCTGGAGAGTTTTTCTCTACTGATGTCGAATGCGTGATGCTTCCTGTACTCTGCAGAAGATCCTAATGAGGTCCGTGTTCGTTTGTCTCTGATATGCTCCATACCCCCACGTTCTTGCATGTCGTCATACGAGGCATTTATCACGCACAAATCAAGTATTTGAATATTTCTTAACACACATTACAGTGCAGATAGTGCGTCTCCGCGTCTCGGACCAACATCTATCCAATTCATTTCTATTCAATTACTTTGCACAGATGCCAACACGATAACAAAGCGAATGTTGTCGCGACGGGCATTTGCTTATGAAAATATAAATGGAATTTAATTTTGACTTTTGTAAAGGAACAAAACAAAATTATAATCATAATGATGTTCACCAATCATGATGACTATGATTATGATGATTATCTGGCTATGATGAAATTCCAATGAAAGGAAGTATATCGGTATCAGTCTTGTGACCGCTGACACAGAATAGAGGTGCCGCTGACTGTGTTTGATGGTCTGTTTGACCCCCATCTGCAGTGCAGTTGCGTAACCTTTGCATCTGTTCGTATTGGAATAATATGCCCGCAAATTTGACAAACGAAGTAAAACAAAATGCGAATCAGCACGAAATAAACATTAGAGGATAAGATTGGGGGTCATCAAGGTTGAACGGAAGAGCGGCGGAATCAGAAAAATGTCGCGGAACACAGAATTCGAGAATTTACAGAACAGATTTTACTTTGGCCACAAGACGCGCTTATAAAATTTCTCCAGAATTCTCTCCTCACTTGAATTCTCTCCTCACTTAAATTTATCAAAGGCAGAACTGCGCAGCAAACTTAAATACAGAAGCAGAGCTGAGGCCGAATTTCAGCTGAAAATGAGAACGGACGAACTGACGGTGAATTTCCAGGAAAATTTAACCCGGAAGGGTGGTTTCCTACTTCTGATTACTTCCACATCATCAGATATTTTTGGCTTTTCAACAAGGCGTTTCTCGAACTGAGATCTGTAGATGTTCGTTCTGCAAAAATTCTCTGAACAACACATACAGCAACCAAGGAAATAAATATTATAGTTTCATAAATTACCAAGGTCTTTAGGCCAGTCTGGCTGAACAGAGGCTAGATAAACTCTCTTCTTTTCAAGCAAAACATCAACTTGCTTTTAAATACCAGTGCATCTGTAATGGAATCAAATATTTTAGGCGAATTGTTGTGGACCATTCAAAGGTTCATAAAACAGGATACCATTATTTCAATATTTAACACATAAAGCTCAAAGACTGTTTCTATTACTTTGTTTGTCAGAAACTCAAACGAAAAGTTAAAAATTGATGTGCAACAGCACGACACCAAATTTTTGGATGAAATTCATCAATAATTTAGAAGCTTTAATTCATTTATCAAACACTACGCCAAGCCCATATCGTTGGAAACAACACACTTCTTTTCGAAGTTTATTCAGTAACAATATTTTAGCCCAGGCGCACGCTACGATATTTTGGCTCAAAAGCTCAACATTTATTAAGAAATGAAAACTAATTAGTTTGTTCATCTGGTACTTGTCTTATGCTCATCTGCAGTCTTTTTTCGCTGCAAAAGCTACTGGTTTGTTTCCAGTTTTCTTTTCGGTACTTCCGGCGTTAGATATTTTTGAAACTTAGAACTTGTTTCGATTTTTTTTTTTTTTATACTTTATTTTCAGTTGGTTACATATTTATTTGCAGCAACTACTGCTAATTCATACATGGGTCGCAGACGATCTGCGACGATCGCAGACGCGCCTTTGTTAGCAAATTAATTTGTTAATTTGTTAACAAGGACACGCCTTTGTTAACAAAGAAATTGCATGGTGGGAAATATATATATTACGGATTGTCCCCGGCTCATCGCAGATCGTCTGTGATCTCTTACGATTATATGGAAACACTTTCACCGGGAAGGTGTCGGCGATCGATCGCAGACCATCGCAGATCGTCGCAGACCGTCTGCGGCACTCTTTTAAATTATATGGGAACCAGGCTTTAGCGGCCTAAGCTGCCCAATAATTAATTCGCTTGTTTATCATCACAATAGCAGAATTATCAACTAAAGGTCCCTTGAAGTGCATATGACACAAAAATCTTTATTTTCTCATTTTTTAGCTTTCTTGTTTTTCCCGTTTCTTATATTTTTCCGTTTCTCTATATCTCTTTTAGCTCCCAAGATATTATGCCTCTATATATATTTTAGTTCGAGATATTATGCTCTACCGTATATCTCTTTTAGTTCCCGAGACATTATCTCTTGAGACCTCAGTTTTCACATTCGCGACGCGTGAAACTAGGAGGAGAGTTTGTGAATTTGTAACAAAATATCTTGGCGTTCGGAAAGCAACAAAACATAAAATTAATGATTACTCGAAAATCACTGAAGTTAAACGAAAATTGGCAAGTACAACAATTGAGCAGTGAACCAACATTTGAAAATTCACATATTGTCCCCACAGCAACGAACTATTTCGTTTTAATTAATTTAATTATATATTTGTTCATCAACCTCAGACTAGCTACAACAGTCGCTTTGTCGAAAACAATTAAGCTAAGCGGAACAGCAGGGTAACTAATCTACAGCAACCTTGTGCCCAGGTCTATTTCGTACAATACACCTGGCGGTTGTCTTTTCATTGGCTTACGACAAACAATAACCATTGAAATCAACATTAATCTCGAGAGATTCCAAATTCGAATATGAAGGACGATTAGCCAGTGTATAAATCAAAAAATGAATTCTTTTGATGCGAAATAAATTTATGAGTTCGCAAAAATTCACGCAAAATTTGCAGGAGTATTTCTTCTGAATGAAATTGCCCCGTGGGTACGAGGTTGACAATTCATTGGATATTGTTCTACAAATAATCAAAATTTTTCGCGTATTCGGACACTTTTTACCAAGAAACCATCACTTTCAAGCCTTTATATTTCGAAAATTATAAAGACGTTTGAAAACCGAGAAAAGCTTTGGACTTCTCATCAGACATTCCTTCGTATTAAAGATTAACAATTTTCGTGTCATATGTACTTTAGAAAGGTGCATTAATCTGAGGTCAAGATTTTGTGGTTCTTGCATTAAAAATGTTCGAGTGAAACCGCATTGATCAAATCCACAACACACGCGATTGTAATGAAATTAATATCAAATTTTTAAACAAATTTTGAAGTTTGTAGCAGAAAATTAATACAATCACACCATTGTTGTATATAAGACATTTTAAAAATATGATAATTGTTTCCCTAAAATATTTTGCATAAATTATGAAATATAAATGGTATATTTGATTAATGTTTTCGCTAGTTCCCGGTTCCTTATCACAAAATATTTTCAGTGGGCAATATTGCTAGTATTGCAAATGCAAGGAGCGGCGCTAGCCTAAGGAAAACGAGGCGGGCTAAAAAGAATTATTTGGTGACAGAGGTATACCAGGTACAGCCAACCATTTTTGCACCGTTCCAAGTAAATACCGACCTGAAAAAAGTAGAGTGGACACGTTCGCCATAGTCCACCCACTGATGCCCTGCCCTAGACTGGCTACATAGTCCATTTATTTCGTGATGGATAGCTTCAGTAGTGATCAATACTGGATCACATAGGTGGAAATTAGGTTTTAAGCTGGGGGCCAAACGCTCAAAAAAAGCTCTAATTGCCCTCCACACCCCACAATGTCTGCCTCTGCTGAGTCATAGATACGCCGGCGTGAGTTCAATTCGGGTCTGCTAATTTGCCTCCTGTTCAAACCAGCGTGAGTTGATACCTTACTGTAATGAACGGATGGCACCAAAATGGATAAACCAACCCCGAGATACTGTTCTGCTGCCCTCCAGGAAACTCAGTTCGCCCCGAAAGGAAAACAATTCCTGTTCACATGAAAAATTATCAACTCGTGTGAACACTCCAAGGGTTCCGACCAGAGACCGAATTGAACTCACGCTGGCGTAAGTTTCAAACCGGTCTGAAAATCCTCATGATGATGTAAAGGGACTCATAGAAGGTCATATATAGAGACTCAACGTCCATGTCCTATCCCCAGATATATGACAAATAACAATTGTCTATTTCATTGTGCCCTTCGTTCTTAAAACGTCTTTTGAAATGTGCATTTTAAGAACGAAGAAGAGATATTCCTGTCAAGATTTGTCATATCCTCAAAATAAATGGCGGGGGAAATTTCTTCATTGTTAACTGCACCCTGTTCTAATTATCCCTGGTCTTCTGAAATTCTTTAATAAGCCATCCGGACAAAGAATAGCGCAGACAACGAGTTCCTTCTCAAGCACGCGTCAATTTGTTATTTGCTTTTACTTCCTGGTCATTTCACTGGTCAATTAATGCAAAGAGAATTACCTAAACTTACCTCAAAATTCCATCCCACCCATGCACACAAAAACAATAGATCGTGCATTCTTGTCCAATTAATCCCATTGTTAACTGTAACATTGCTCTAAACCTGATGACATTTATAAAAGGCGTTCGCTCGTGTTCGATCGCGTTCAAGAAAACAATGAATTCTAAAATTGTCCTCTACATCTACATCTACATATTAATCAGTAAGACCCATAATGCATCACACTGATGGAGATCAACCCACCACCCATGCACACCCATTCATCACCATCAGACTTCGGTCCTCCTTCGAACCATATACATAAAATTGACTTAATTTTAAAGATCGGACACACTCTGCCTCGCAGAGGAAAATCAGTAAATATCTTTCATTTATCTGGGAATGGCTCGTGGTCGTTAAGTCTCTATGATCTAGTGCTGACAGAGCCTCATGGGGTATGGGGTGTTGGGTATATGGGGGTGTGACACCTTCTGGAAATGCAAAACCAAATTTACTCGGTGATTTCACCTCATCTGGTAAATTCAGTCGGTAAAGCTGAGCTTACTGTTTATCAGCAAATATCCATTGAGGGCACCCATATATTACATACACCCTATAATTTGACTACTGTATCTGTTGACCCCCCCCCCCCCCCATCCCTTGTACGCAAAAGAACAATTGAAACAAAGCTGACAATTACAATGGATATGGATGAACGATTTTACTTTCCTCTCAGCAAGCTGCTCGCTGAAGAGGAAGAGGAACGTATAATCGTCGAGCACGTAATTTATGGCACACCCTTGGAGACTGTCAGTTCTGCGGAGCGTCGCAGAGCTTGGGCAATTAGTCTAGCCCTTTCCCTGGATGTGTGATATATTCGTGTTGGAGAGTCATGTTAATTCAAAACCATTTTGCGTTAATTCATGATAATCGACCGTGATTGTTTATTTTTGTAAATTTAAATTACGACGCCTCGTGCGTAATGGCATTGATTTTAAATTCGTGTATGGGTGCATGTTCTTGCATATATGGTGGCCCTTCATATTGGTCTACGGCAATTTTTGCCTGATGAAAATAAAATGACAGTAAATACACAGATAAATTGATGCAATTAATGCAATTCTAAAACATGAGATATCGGCCATTTTATTTTTAGAAATAGAGATATTTGGTATTTTATTTTTAGAAATAAAGATATTTGGTATTTATTTTTAGAAATAAAGATATTTTGTATTTTATTGTAGAAATATAAGATATTTTGTATTTTATTTTAGAAAAATGAGATATTTTTCATTTTAAGAAAATCAGATATGATAGTTGTTTGGTTATAAAATAAAAGCACAAATTTCGTCCTTCGGAGTGGCCGTTAGGCCAGCAGTCCCATTTTATTTTTGGAAATATGAGATAATTGGCCGTTTATTTTTAGGAATATGAGATATTCTATACCCCCTGTACAGGCCTCATTGAACGATATATGATATGTGGCATCCATTGGTTGCTTCTACTTTTCAGAAAAACTTCTTGGTTGTAAATAAAACTTTCACAGATAGTTTAGAAAAAATATGATGGTCTTTTAAATAATATAAATGTTTTATAAAGAAACAAAACCTTATGATATTTTTTTTGTACTACATGTTTAGGGGGGAGTCATTGGGGGTTACGGTTCCACGGTTTGCAGCATCTTAAGAGACCATTTTTCGGTTCTCAAGCCAAAAATTAACGGTTTTTCGGTGTTCAGGAACTATAATTATTTCAGGAACTATATTTATATTTTAAAATCAATTATAAATAGAACTCAATTCGTGATTTCACAGTGAGCTGACACAAAGTAATTTTAATAACCTAATTTTAATAAAGTAATATTTTATGCTATTGCGTCCACTAACATTAAATAAATGTATTATTATTAATATTATTATTATGATTATAGCGTTACCAATCTAGACTAAAAAACCACCAATATTTCATCGAAAATGAAGACTATAGCCTTATTAGTTTAACCAAGAATATTCCCATTTGGTATGACCTCATTTTAAGCCAAAAGTAAGGCTATAATCTCACTATTTTAGCCAAAAAGATTCCCATTTCCAAAGGCCTAGTTTTTAGCCAAAAATTAGTCTATAACTTTACCATTTTGTAAAAATTAGACCTTTTGAAATTGGAAATTTTCTGGCTAAAATGGTAAGGTTATAGCTTAGTATTAGCTGAGAGTGAGACTTTTTAAAATTAGTTGTTTTTTGAGTAAAATGGTAAGGTTATAGCCTTACTATTTGCTGAAAATGAGGCTTTTTAAAATTAGTTGTTTTTTCAGTAAAATAGTAAGGTTTTGGCCTTACTTTTGGCTAAAAACGGGGCCTTGTGAAATTGGAAGTTTTCTGACTAAAATGGTAAGGTTATAGCCTTAGTATTGGATGAAACTGAAACTTTTAAAAATTAGTTGTTTTTTGAGTAAAATGGTAAGGTTATAGCCTTGCTTTTTGACGAACAGTAGACGTTTAGAAATTGGTCATTTTTTGCTGAAATAATAAGGTTATAGCCTTACTTTTGGCTGAATACGAGGTGTTTTAAAATTTATAAAATTTTGGCTTAACTGGTAAGGTTATAGCCTTGCTTTTAGCTGAAGATAAAACTTTTTAAAATTGATAACTTTTTGGCATAAGTGGTAAGGTTTATAGCCTTACTTTGCGCTAAAATTGAGGCCTTTTGAAATTGGAATTTTTCTGGCTAAAATGGCAAGGTTACAGCCTTAGTATTAGCTGAAAGTGAGACTTTTTAAAATTAGTTGTTTTTTGAGTAAAATGGTAAGGTTAAAGCCTTATTATTTTAGGCAAAAGATTCCCATTTCAAAAGGCCTCGTCTTCAACCAAAAATAAAGATATAGCTTACAATTTCACAGGAAATGCAACCAAATTTAGAAAGCCTCCTATTCAACGAAAAGTAAGGCAAAATTCGCCAAAACACAGGTAATTTTAAATGGTTTATATTCAGATAAAGGTACGGCTATAACATTACCATTTCAGCCAAAAATATTCCAATTTCAAAAGGCCTAATGTTCAGCCAAAAGTAAGGCTATAACCTTAATATTTTAGCCAAAAACAACCAATTGCGAAAGCCTCATATTCATCAAAACGTAAGGCTATAATCTTACTATTTCACCCAAAAAACTTCCAATTTCGAAAGACATCGTTTTCAGCTAAAAGTAAGGTTATAACCTTACCATTTTTGTGCAAAGACTACAAATTTCAAAAAGCCTAGTATTCATCCTAAAGTAAGGCTATAACCTTACAACTTTATCCAAACAACTAGCAATTTCAAAAGGTATCGTTTTAATTTAAATGTAAGGCTATAACCGTACCATGTTAGCCAAAAAGACTCCTCTTTCGAAAGGCCTTGATTTCTTCCAAAATGAAGACTATAATCTGACCATTTTAGACAAAAAACAACCAATATCCAAGGGCTTTGTTTTCAGCCAAATGTAAGGCTATAATCTTAGCATTTTATCTAAAAAGATTCCAATTTCAAAAGGTCTCTATTTCAGGCAAAAGCAAGGCTGTACATCACCATTTGGGCGAAACAATTTCATTTTTATCCAAAAGCCTAATTTTTCAACCAATTTAAGAAGCCTCGTTTCAGCCTATAGCAAGGCTATAACCTTAACATTTGAGACAAAAATTTTCTTTTTTTGGAAAGTCTTTAAAATTCAGACCAACCGTAAGGATATATCTTATACAATCTAATTCGAAAATGCCCAATTTCGAAAATCCTTCGTTTCAGAAGTGAAGGTGAAAGAGGTTCAAAAGTGAATTTAAAAAAATTCAAACCCCTTAGGGTACCCCAAAGAATTTCTCCACTTTTACAAAGCTACTGTAATTCTATTAATTTTTCATGACTTTAAAATAGCATAAAATTTCATGACTATACAATCTGATTCGAAAATGTCCAATTTCGAAAATCCTTCGTTTCAGAAGTGAAGGTGAAAGAAGTTCAAAAGTGAATTTAAAAAAATTCAAACCCCTTAGGGTACCCCCAAAGAATTTCTCCACTTTTACAAAGCTACTGTAATTCTATTAATTTTTCATGATTTTAAAATAGCAGGCTTGAAGTTTGATAACTTTAAGTAAGTTTGTTAACTGAAATCTAATCAACAACACTGAGTTCTATAAATGAAATAAGGATTTCTGCCGTTGAAGTTGGCGTTCCCTTAGCATAGCTCAGAAATTACTGAGTAGATTATGGCAAACAAGGTAACAAACATTAAGTTGAAGCTTCTTACATCAACGTCAAGCAAAAACTCAATTATCAAAACGAAAGCTTCTCCATAGCAGCTTCGCAAAGGTGGGAAATGTTTTTGAGCCACATGTCACCTTTTTGAAATTAAGATTGTTTGCAAAAAATTATTACCACCCTATGTATTAAAATATTTTATTCCATGATACCATGATACGTTTGACATTAATAATTCATATAAATGAACAACACACAGGGTAACCAAAATTATTCATTTTGTCGAATGCGATAAAACAATAAAACAATTACATTGAAAATCATTATATGAAAGAATAAGTATTTGTATATTTATATTCATATGTACTATTATATATGTATTTATATATATGTTTTGGAATTGCCAGTTATTGAAAAACAACTAAAACACATTAAATTTAAAGAACAATTTAATATAAAAAGCGTTTCAAAGAAGATGTGTACGTCATATACAGTTTTTACAAAATATCGCATAAATTTCCTTAATAGCCTATCTATTAAGCCTAGTTTCCACGTAACAGTAATTAACTGCCATCTGCCATCTTTCCTGCTCCCGGTTCCACAGGCAATGTTTTTTTTAAAATAGAAACGTTTTCTCGGTTACCACCGAAATTGAGTTTAAAATGCCGTAACTACCAGGAAAAAGTTAAAGTTTACTTTTCCCCCGGCAATTACGGCAGTTTCGCGGTACTACGTAGTCCGATGGCTTTTGGGTTCAATTAGTCTTTGGCAATTACGGCAGTTTCGCGGTACTACGTAGTCGGATGGCTTTTGGGTTCAATTAGTCTTTGGCAATTACGGCAGTTTCGCGGTACTACGTAGTCCGATGGCTTTTGGGTTCAAAATCTGGCATTTTTTGTCCGGCCAGCACAATTTCTTGTAATCCAACCACAGCGCTCGTCTGTGGTGTGATTATTTTCATTCATGTAAGATCGAGACTCAATGTTTGTCTTTGTTGAGCACGAGGTTTATAAAAAGGCCGGTTGTACATTTACCGTCAATGCGGTAGGCAGCATGCGGTAGGCAGCATGTGGTGCCGGCAACACGGAAGATAGACGATGACAGATCGGCAGTGACGAAAATTCAAAAATTAGGCTGTAAGTTTTTCTACCGGGTGTCCCAAAAAAGGTAACGGCTTTGATCAAGGCTAGTGATGCGAGTTTCACTGAAATTTATTCGAAACAAGTTTTAAAATAGTTCTCGGTAGTCAACTTAAAAAATGATACCTAGTTTGTTAATAATAATTGTGCATCGAGAAACGAGATGTTAATTCTGAAAGTTCAAATTTGCCTCCAACCCCAAACCAGAGGTCTAGAATTTATTATAAACTGCGTTTTTGCATTTCCTAAATCATAGCCTTTTACGAAATGAATTTAATGGTGCTTGGAAACACACTCGGATAGAATTCCAAAAACCGAAAATTAAACGCTTATTTATGGATTTAGCCACTATGAAGTGCTTTCTCTTTTTTCAGCATTTTTACCAAAAAATCTACCAAAATGAAACAGCAAGTTTAGTTTAAAAATATTTAGTTGCGGACAACTGATTTTCAAGACTTTTTGGAAGCACTGTTCAGAAGTGTTTTCAGAAACAAAGTATGTTGTCCGGAACAACGCCGTGATTCGGACAACACGACTCTTTAAGAGCGTAAGCCAAAATAAAAACCTCTGGCTTTGAGTGAGAGGCAAATTTGAATTTAAGTCTTACTATCTCAATTATCGAACGACCAATATCAACAAACCAGATTCTTATTTTCAAGATAACTATAGAGGATTACTTAAAAAATATTTTTGACGGATTCGAGCGATATTCTCAGCACCAACCTTAATCAAACCTATTACCATTTTTGGGACACCCGGTATATATTCTGAGAACACTGCTGCAACATTACCTAAACAAAAACATTTAAGAATAAACCCTTTCAGAAAATGACATTTTGCATGAAGATAAAAAACCGCAGATCGTTTTGGAGCCGGTCTCGAGTAAACGGGGCAAAATTTGAAATCTCAAATCTCAATGGTGAATTTCTAAATGGTCATTTTATCAAGAAAAGGTAGATTGTCTTATTTTTTAGAAGCTTAGGTAATGCAATACTCTCAAACGATGAATAAAATAATTTATAAATATAAATTTGCACTCTAAAATAAACTTTGAAATCATACATCTGTCTGTACATTCGTATTCAGCATTTCCATTTGCTTCATAAATGTGTACAGCGAATGTTGTTTGAAGTCTGACATTTGTAGTCTCAAAGCACTCATTTCAATTTGTGCTCCACATAGTTGAGCTCGAAGTTCCCTATTCTTTTCCCTCAATGATATCTGTTCCTGTAAGTAAATAAAGGTCGCTGTGAGGAGGTTTTTGTATCAAATACTTGAAACGTATCAAGATATACTGGCAAATTAAGGATACGAATAAGATTAAGAATAAGAAGTGCCTGTTACACTTGCCAACACTTACAGAAACGCATTCAAGAACACAAAACATGTTCCCATTGGCTCCCACATAACAGAGCAACATGCTAAGAAAGCTGACAACTTAGAGAAGCAGATATGTGAAATGTGAAATGTTAAATGTGAAATGCTCTTCATCAAAGATTTAAAACCAACATCAGAAACATTTTTCATTTAGTTTGGCAAAAATATTTAAGCTAGAGGTGGGTGTGAGTAATCACTGTGTATTGTAGAAGGAAGACAAATGGCCAATGACCAATGTTGTTTGTTTAAAATGTGACAACCCTTTTTTACAGACTAAAACATAATAGTTCCCTAAAACATTTTCCACTTGTTCAGCTTTTTGGCAAACTATGCACTGTCCCTAAATAATTTTTCAACCTCGAAAAAATCATATCACAAATAAAATATCTTTCTTACTTTTTCTGATTGGTTTAACTTTTCCCTTAACATCTCAACTTCATCATTTTCAAGTGAAATGGCTTTCTTTAAGAGAACTGGCGAAGGCGACCTTCCATTTGAAAGTTGTGAATCTGTCGAGCCTCCAAACGAGTATTCTAAAATTTTCATCCTTTTTCTAATTTTTTTCATTTTTGGCATCTTCAGTTCTGATTAAAAGAAATACAAAATATTATTCATAAAAAAACTATGTTTGGAACACAGCAAAGGTGAGCCTGTTTAATACAGTAAAGAGACACCTTTAAGGAACTCGTTTTTTCACCTTAAGTTATTGTCATCCCTAAATTAACCCAAATGTTTCCCATTGTTCGCATTATTTTCCCCATTGTTTTCATCAGAATTCAGGGTCAGAATTTCTCGTAAAGTGATGTCTTAAAGGCAAAATTTACTGTACAAGATGCTGTAACGAGCGAATGTGGAAAACTAACAGTTCCGAGCTGTCAAATCTTTTTGTTTTACGTTTGTCTTTTTGCTTGCTTGTCCGACCTTTTATCAGAACCTTTTGTCTGCTTACCTGACCATGCAACAGTTACTACGATGATGGATGAGAATTTGATTGACA
The DNA here is from genome assembly GCA_036873815.1 of Phacellophora camtschatica. Taxonomy (NCBI): domain Eukaryota; kingdom Metazoa; phylum Cnidaria; class Scyphozoa; order Semaeostomeae; family Ulmaridae; genus Phacellophora; species Phacellophora camtschatica. The sequence goes on along the minus strand of JAYJMH010085526.1, from coordinate 32,275 downwards.
GCTGGGAATAGTGAATTCCCAAAATGAATGCTAAAATTTACGGTATTTTCTGAGCAATTTCATTGAAACAAAAAAAAAGTATTTACTTCTCAACAGATATAATTTCAAATAAAAAAATTCAATAAAAAGAATGAAAATAAAAGCAAAAATATTCATCAATAAATCACATTTGATTATAAGGGTGCATTTCATTGGTGCCATTTGTCTTTTCGATAGATTTGTAATTCGTATATTATTCGTTCAATATTCTGTGAACGGTAGATTTGGAAAAACCTTCTAAACCTTCTGCTTGGCAGAGATTGTCATTTTCATTTGCGAACCGTCATGTAATGCTTTCTTCTTTATTCGAATTTTACTGCAAAGGTATAGCCCTTTGCTATTCTTTGCTGACGCACTAAATCGAATTTCGAAACTTGAATTCGAATTTCATTGGAGCTCCTCTGACAGTCTGCCCATTTTGGAATTGTTATTTGTTGGTATTTTGATTTAGCTAGTATTCTGCCAAGTCTGCTTTTTCAGAATCCGATAGGTTTGTAAGGATTAATATAAGTCTGATCTAAAATACACAAGCCAGAACACGAAATGGCTCGCGTTCATTCCAACTATGTGGCTCGTGTTCATTCATATTCCCAACTATATGGCTCGTGTTCATTCATGTTCCCAACTATGCGGCTCGTATTCATTCGTGTCAATTCGCGTCCATTCGTGTGGTGTTTTAGATTAGATCATGAATACACCCTAAATTTGTTGATGTTGAAAAAAAGTTAATGAAAACAGCAATTTTCACAGCGTTACAAGGAGTAATAATTGAGTGGGAGTATATTCATAAACACTACCGATGTGCGAATAGAATTTAAAGTCTTAATTACCTAATCTAAGACTTTTTTCTCTGGTTCATTTATCTATCCTGAAATGGAAGCAAAAAATTATGGCAACATAGATATACCTTTGATAGGGTTCCTTTGACGGCATTGCATGACCACGTGATCTTTGCATTCTCTATGACAAGTGATTTGACATTCTGAAATGAAAAAAAAAACAGATTATAAACTATGAAACGTAAAATAGAACAGACCACGAAAACTGAAATAAAAATATGGCCTTTATATATTAAAAATTATTAAAATATTACATATTGTTATTCACATTACATATTGTTATTCATAGTATACAGATTTCAAATATCTCCGTGAATATTCAATCAGGCAATAAAGAATTAAAAAAATTAAAAAATAAATTCCATTTTCAGTCTGTTCCAAAAAGGCCATACTGCCCATTGCTAAACACCATAAAAATGTTTTCAGAAATTTTTGAAAGTTTTCACGTACCCTGAATATTGTTGGGCATAATTCACAGACCCCAAATATCAACTATTCTTTCGAAATCACGGACACCATATATTGTTGACAAAATTCACAGATCCTAAATATTGATTTAGGGCTAAATTTCAGACCGCAAATATTGACATGGGCCCCTCTCCGTATTGAAAATCCAGTACCCCCCCCCTGGGCAAAAACAATGCTAACATTCACGTTATTTTCAACGTAATTCCATTGAAATAAAAATAACTTAAGGGCGATACTTTACTTTATCCCCTGCATAATAACCATGGCGTAAAAGGGCTTAAAAATAGATAGATTACCTTTACATTTAAAAGCTGATTTTCCTAAGCCCCACAGCTGAAAACAAAATGAAAAATAAATTAGTATGATACGCTAAATAATTCAAAATTTCCAGATGGCAGTCTCCCAACATTTAAAAAGTTGGAAAAGAACTTCTAGCTAGCAACAAAGCGTAGTACTTCAACAACATAAGAATAGACAAAAATAGCATAAAAAACGTTTCCTTGAAACCTCTTGCATTTTGTTACTGAATCTCCATTAATATTTTTTTACCCGGCAAGGGCCATATAACCAATTGCAAAAACAATGTAAAACGTCCTATTTTTAGGAGGTAAATACCGACAGACTTTTATATTAATTTAAGAGATTCCAACGTTGGTATGCCTATCGAATCAAGATGGTTTTTAATAACCTAATGCAAAGTGAAATTTAAAATAAGTTTTGCCTGCTAGTTAGAAAAATTTGGGCGAATGCAAAAAACCTCAAATGCAAAAAATCTCGGCAAAAAGTTCCTTAGTATAACTTCGAGAAGTCAGAAACCTGAAGAGCCAACATTTCAGCCAACGTTTCTATTGTCTTAAAATGCTGAAATGTTGGATCGTTTGACCACTTCACCACCATCCAACATATTGCCCAATGCACACACACGCAGTTAACTAAATTTCCCCGCCAAAATTGCATTGTTGCTTTGAAAAGCACCTTCAGCATTCAAAGTTTCAACTTTATTGCTTTGATTGAATTTAAGCCCAATGAGAAGGGGGAACCGTCTTGGGCCCGAGTGAATCAATATTACTTTAAATCCTATAAATATAAATAGATGTAGTAAAAGGGGGGCTATTGTATTGTATTATATTGTATTGTATTGTATTGTATTGTATTGTATTGTATTGTATTGTATTGTATTGTATTGTATTGTATTGTATTATGGATGAATCGCATGTGTTGTCTTTCTGGGTTTCGTTCACAAGGATAATCACGAATTATCATGCCTTTGAATTTGATCATCATGGTGGTAGATGGATCTTTTTGCCCAGTAAACAGGCTGGCAATGACAATTCGAGTACCCAAAGTGTAAACATATATTGATCGAATGACTTCGAGGATTGGATATGTGGTGTTTTCAAAACAAACAACGCTACCAATGAATGGCACACCGTTAACATGTTATTCATTTACTAGATACCCCTCGTAAACGCGCAGTGTCTCAACTTCGGGTACCAAGATTATCCATGGGTAATAAGACACCAAATAAGTTGGATCAGTTTACTCCCTTTAATTTCTCTGGATAGGCGTACAAACAATGTCATAATTTTTGTTCCATTTTCTCAACAAACATACCAACCATGCATCTTCTTTCTTCTTGTAAATATGTTCAACACTTACAATGTCTATTAATCATCGTGTCTTCCTTTTGCTTTGTGTTCAATATTCTCAAGAAATATTCTTTTCCATCTTCTTATACATGCAACACGATGCCATTACGCAAATGATCACAAACTAGGACTAACGGCTTATCTTGCGAAGGCGAATTTTGCGAAGGCCACATTGCGAAGGCGCCCAACTTGAAAGGAACAAATTCACCCATTTGGTGTCCGAATACCCATGGATTATACTAGCACAAAAAAGATCCACCTTCTTTGTACGAAGCCCTTATAGCATCAAAAATAAAAGCTGTTTACATAACTAATAAAAATATCTTTCGACAACACACAGGTACAAAAATGGAAGATCTCTTTACGCACCCCTAAAACAGGCTTTGTTGTACCTCTTGAGCAATGGAATGATGTCATGAGAATAAAGAACCATTCCATCATCTTCATATGGGTTGGTTAAGGTCCATTTTGCAAATGTATCTGTCTGCCTGTGAGAAACAAATTGAAAAATCGTTAATCAAATCTGAATCGCAACCTGTAACATTATAGTAGAATTTAATTGCCCATTTCACAATTTTATGTGTATTTTTAGGACATTTTAGAACATCCTGCAATATGTTCACAAAGAAAAATCATGCTTTTAGGAATATTGTGCATTCAGAAGTTTATCTTTCGAATCAAGATGATTTTATATTTCATTCACCTGCTGATATGCTTCCATTTTGATAATAACCAACCAGATTGCAGTGTATATAACCATGTGATAACAATTCTTAAATGTGATTGGCTAATCTCAAGATGCGAAATTCTCCCATGCCAACACATTTTAAAACTTTTTGAACGGTTTATGCATTTACACCTTAGAAATATGACACTTGACTTTGTTTATCAATGAGACATGTGATTCTTCCAAGAATAGAAATATTAAAGGTTCTACCCAAGCTTTTTGCGAACTAAATCGTTATTTTATTTCTTTTCTGGTAGCACAGTAGGTACTCACAAATAAGAAAAGCAAACAGTACGGTTTTCTTGTGCCCTTAAACCCCGAAAACTTTTCCTACGTTTATTCTCTAAAATCGTTTCGTATGATGTCCTCGTCCTTGAACTAATCTCCGAATCTAAAACTCCATAATAATCACCTGGCGGCGTCTTGCGTATAATCCGCACTTTCACATTGTTCAGAAACAGCTCTCGCAAGTCTCAACAGCTTTGAAATTTCAAGAAAGTCTCGCAGATCATCTAAAAAAGAGCGTAGATCGTAAGCAACAGATTTGGTGATGCTCTTGTAGCATACTAGTTGAGCTTTGTCATTGATGAATACGAAATATAAGTAAGGGTATAAGATTTAAGTAAAATAAGTGACAGGAAGGGCAAAATGAGTTTTCAAGTGGATAAATTATAAAATAATCACACAAAAACACATGCATCTTATCATGTCCTTTCACCTGATAAATGCAGTTTAATTTTCTAAATATTTTTCAACACAACCCACCAAGCCGTTTGAGTGTGAACTGTTTCCGAGCGCAATACCAGAGAATGTTAACACGAAGGAGCTCGGTTTTGTACAGAGGCTGAGTGTTAAAAGTTTCGGGATTGCCCGATGAGATAAGTTATTATATGGTTTTATGGCTAGGAATGGGTGAATCCCCTTCTTTTTTTAAATAATTAAATAATAAAAAAAAACAAACGATCAAAATTCTAGCATAGAGCCATTGCAAACGAAGCTATTTAACGCTGTTCGTCTTTGAATATGCGTACTGAGCAATAATGCCTTGACGTCAGTTTCGATCGCTCTCGACCAATCAGATATATTAATGGGCTTGGGGCCTTGACCGTTGGGTAATAATGAATTATAATAATAACAATAGCAGTACCAATAAATTATTTCTACCTTTGGGAGGAGCTACTGTACATAAAATGCAGCTTTTAGATTTTCTATAAGAAACATGTCATATGATATGATTTTAATATTTTTTTTCTTTTTCTTCCATGATAACAGTTAAATAATAAAAGTTTTAACGAAGCGTGGAAAAACATTACAAAGAATATTCGGGTACGTTCATAAAATGGTAGCAAAAATGTTTAGATAGTGAGTTGGAATGGAAAAAACGCATGGCCGAATTTTTTTTTATTTTATCCAGTTTAGCAATGCCTTAATTTTGTTTTATCCAGTTTAGCAAAGCCAGACGTAGCTGCTTTTGTTTTATCCTAATCTCAATAAATTACTCCTGTTCAGATATTTGGCCTTTGGAATTACAGAACCAGAGAAAATGCTAATCGATTTCTGAAATTTCACAACATTAACTTTTGCCCAAGTGGCTGATAATTTGAGGATGAGCGTGACACCACCCAAGTAGCAACGTTCATTGAAAACATCAAAATAACGAAACATCTCTGAATATGCTCATCGATTTCTGAAATTTCACAACATGAACTTTTGCCCAAGTGGCTGATAATTTGAGGAGCATGACACAGCATTGAGACAATGAAATCATCTCTGAAACATACCATCATCACAAAGGGATGTCCCAAAAGCTGACAGTCTATAAACATGATCAATGTACGCCAACCATTGTTGCAAATCGTCAACCTCTGAAGAATGCCATTTTTCAGTCAACAAATGGAAGAGCGTGTCTTTCAACAGTTGCAAACGTTTTCTTGATGGGATGCCATTCCTCCCCTCTCTGCATTGAAAAAATTAAACATTCGTTATGTATTTTATGTCAAATAAAAAATCTGTTATTTTGTCATCTATTATATTCAAAATGAAATAACTAAAGGATGCAATGGCTTATTTTTATGCTAACTAAAAAGACAATGAATGACAGCTAGCTTTATCAGTAAAAATAAGTAAGTAGGTGAGAAAGTACGTAAGTAAGTTTCAATTATGTCTCTTGCTTAAAAAGAAACTTTGTTTGCTCATATTTTTGATAATTTTCCTCTGCATTGAAATATCTAGAATAAGCATCACAGCCTCGAAATAAGCCGCACCACGTTTTCAATAAGTACCGTGGTGCTTACATAAACATTTGCACAACACACTTTCTTAAATGAAAAATCAGTTTATAAGACACCAGTACTGGAGTTGTTAAAAAATTAAGTAACTTCAATGCTCAGCCAGAGTATCAAGAAAATTTATAAATTTCAGTTCTTTTCGTAATTTTGTGTTCATAGGAAGTGAAACTGACCTGAAATGACCTGAAATGCTAATTATAGTCATGTAACTGTAACATGTAAGAGCTTAAAACATGAAAGTATATTTATGCTTTTTTAGAAACTTTTAGAAGCGAATTTAGAAACTTTCGGTAATAAATTCGTGAAAAATGAAAAAACTTTCAGTACTAAATTTGTGAAAAATGAGAAACTTTCAGTATCATGAAAAATGAAGAAGGGTTACATTAATTGTTTCTATGTCAAAACTTTCATTAGCACGTTAAAAACAGTGTAATTTTCCGGTTTAAAAGACCTGGTTTTGATGCATGGTATAAGTTTTTACGAGAGCATGGTATAAATAACGTTAATGCAAGTTGTTATAAACATGATACAAAAATATCATTTTCATCATTAAACACTTTAAAAGATCATTTTTTAATTTAAATTAAAAAGGTTTTGAAAAGTATAGCTTAAAAGTAGCTTTTTCAAGTTGAAATTACGTCATTATTCGCAAACGTTACCAAAATAACAACAACTTCTAACATTAATTTGGTCCTTTTCATGTTAGCAGTAAAACTAATTTTTGAAATTCAACACAAAATCAAATTTTGGTGATTGTTTAAACGCCAGAACATCTTTTAGGGCCACCCAGTATGGCAAAAATAAAATGCAATCATGGGTCATAAGGCACCATTGGATACCGACAACAATGCCTTGCTTGGCAGTCAACTCAAAAACCCGTGATTGACTAATAGCAACAAATAACATATTCACAGCAATCTGTCATACGCACCTGCGGATGTTTTGGGTGCGGACAAATAAACCCACAATCAATGATGTCCTATTATCTATGGTGCAATCAAAACATATAAAATTTGCAAGAACTATGCAAACAAATGTTACTTTCCAACAACAAAAAACACCGACCTGAGTATTCTCAATGCATGTCTGATATTTCCTTCTGCAAGATGAACCGCAATTTCCTGTCTTTCCTTCGAAATTTGATCAAAGCCGAGAAGAACAGCCAACCTGTATGAAATGGAGTTAATCGTTAAGAATCCTAACGGTTTCCTGAAGTGAAAACTTGTTAAATATAGGCCTGTGTTTATATCGATACCTGGCTGAGCTGGCTCTCTTAGTCGAGGTATTGCTCTCCATAAACATAATCCCCTTTGAGAAAACTCTAATGAAAAAACCAGTTCCATTCAACTAACACAACCGGTAGGCGGAATAAACAGTTTACTTCATCCACAGTAAAGTTTATTTCATCTACCAGGTAATATGATTTACAAAATAGAAGAGAGACCATTGCGAACAGTTTGTTATTTTTAAGCAAACAGGAAATAATTTTTTTTGGGAAACGTTGAATAAAATAAAGAACATGTGAAAAACTCATACCTTGTGGCTTTGAGTTTTCTAGAAGATTTTTTTGCTTCTTTTGGTTTTTGCTGCAAGAAAAATAATAAAATACCCTGAAAATATAATGTCGTTTGTGAGTTTCATCAATAGATAATTTCGCTAAAGATGGAGTAAGGGGTATTATCACCAAGATGCAATGCGTTCTATTATCAAAATAGCAGTTGATTATATTAATATTATAACAGTATGAACAAAGTCAGATTTTGAAACTGACACGCAAATTTCATAGCGATTGGCGATCGCAGACAAAGCGTATTCACTCAAGCAGAAAACATAAACAAACAAAGCCATGTTTTGATTTTCTGTTTGAGAGAATTCGCTTTGTCTTGAATGGCTAATCGCTTTTAATTTACTCTTGCTAACAGTATGACGTCGCATCAGTGCCCTGGACAGAGACATTTCAAACAACTTTTAACCTTGCGTCAGGAACTTAAAGTAAACCAAATGAAGCAAACCAAATGTATGAGCAATTATAAAATAAAATAAACTAGAAGTTAAAATAAAAGTTAAACACAAAATAAAAAAGTTATATATGATTTGCATGTTAATTAAACAAAAATCTGGACGTGAAACTGTCCTAAAAATTAATTCAACTCACTTGTTTTTGCTCTGCGCTCGTTAAAAAGGTTCTCCAAATTTTGTCTCTTTTCTGCTCGTCGTTGTATTCCTCATAAGAAATGTAGATGCCAAACTCAACCTAACGTAAGAGAAACTGTTGGGTTAAAATATCTGGAGCAAAACGATTTTCTTGAAACCCACAAAATTATATTAAATACAGTTGCCAACCAAAAACAAATTCGCAAAATTTTACTTCAGAGAAACATTTTGCGAAGATTTCACACACGCATGCATACTTGTTGAGACGAGACGTTTTAATGAAGTTTATAGGCCATAAACTTCAGAAGAAATATTGCTTAAAAATTTTAAAAACAATGATAATTCCATAAAATATAATTCCAAACGTTTTCTAGTAATATTAAAAATTAACGAACCAAGAAACTATTTATTACCAGCTCATATGAGATACGTTGGCTTGACTTTTGTGAGTATTTCACAAGTGAGCTATAACCAGCCTGCTGGTCGGGCAAAGCAGCCTTGTGCTGAGAAAATTTTCAATGGTACTCAAAATGGCCTACCTGCAAAGCAGCAATACTGTGTAAACTCAGTAAAACATTCTTCCACTCTTCTTTGAATATTGGATCTAAAAACAAAATTTGAATAAAAATTTTAAAACCAAAAAGCTATAAAGCTACAAAGCCATTTTGCGAGGAGTCACACCTAGACGAAAATATTCAAGATATTTTTTCTTATATCCAATTTAAAATCGTTATTGACAGTGGAGTTATCGAAACGAAAAACAGTACAATAACAAGAAAACTGAGATGTAAAATTCTAAAAAGAATCTCTACTTATTGGTTCCATACCTAATGATGACACAGTTCGAATGATCTCAACAGCGGCAGTCAACTGCTTTCTAGATTGCTCTTTTTCCTGGAAATACAAAGTATGTGGCTATATTTAGTAATTTTTGAATTGATAATTTCAATATTTTCTGTCTCTGATAAAACTAACTGCAACTTAAAAGCGAACGTTACTTTATCTTTATCGTCTTCGCTGCTTAAACAAAATGATACATGAAACCAGGGAATAATTCGCAAAGAAATGAGAGCTCCAAAGCCTGAGATATCAAAAATCATTGTTTTGAACCTAAGAAACGTTCGTTTCCTTTCAATGATTTTCGCTGGGCTTTAAATCTTCTTGTCTCAAACAAACATACTCTATCTCGAATGAACAAACATAGATACCATACATAATACTGCCCGTAAAAAAAACAGTATGTACCGTATACGTAATAACTGCAGTACACTGCAGGTAACCACAACCTTCAAGGGAAAAAAGGAATTAGTTTAAGACAACGAACTTTCGAGTTATCCAGGGACTGTCAGTACTGAAAGGTCCCATGAGGGATAGGGAATTGTTCGAATCATCGCGAATTAGATTTTAGTGAGTTAGAGTTATCCAGGTTGTATTGTAGTATCTAAAACGTTTCGTGGTTTTGTGAAAGAAAACAAAAAAGTTGAAATTGTTCGAGTTATCGCGAATTAGATTTTAGTGAGTTAGAGTTATCTAGGTTGTATTGTAGTATCAAAATTCAACGTTTCGTGGTTTTGTGAAAGAAAACGACAAGTTAAAATTCAGAAAAAATTAATCTGGCAACTTCGTAGCTGAAAACTGGCTTCGGTTTAGAAGCCACAGTCGCTCAAAAAACGTCTTGCACGTCTTACCCTTCCCCCTTAGTAAGCGACGTAAAATGCGATGGTTTCAGCTAGTAAATATGTACCAAATATGTACCAAATAAGAGCTAAACCCTGCTGAACAGAAAAATTAAGTTTGATTGTGCGAAACCATGCAAAATAATTACTTAACTTTAAAATAACCTGTAATAAACCCGGGCATGAAAGGGAAATTTGATTTCTTATAAAAATTATATTCAAACAATATTTCCTGAAGTTTTACCCTTTATTAGAAAGCGACAAGTAACGCTTATACCCTAGCAAATAAAGCTTGAGAAAAAACTCTTACAAAGATTCATCAAATGTTCTAAAAAATAATCAAGGAGGTAGAAATAAATAAAACATTCTTCCAACCTCTTCATCCAAAGGAGGATCTTCAAGTGACGAAATGACCCAGTAGGCAATTTTATCAGCTATTTCCTTGCTAAGCGTTATATCCAATGACCGCAAAAAATTACAACTTTCTTCGACCTGAGTATAAAAAATAATACATGTAAACACACAAGCATGATGGGGAATTTCGCATTTCATCTTCATATATGGGTTCGTTTACATTGTTACACTAGCCAATCACATCACGTAGTTTTCATCACATACTTAATACTTAACGCCTTTTAAGTAGAAAACGCCATTGACACTCTTCAACGCAGACATCTGAGAAAGATCCAATGGCAAATAAACATCAGTAACAAAAAGCTTTAGTCCACAAAAAAATGCGAGCCAAGGAGTGAAACAATGAAAACAAGAAGACTGACCTTGCTAGGACAACTACAAGTGAAACAACCACAAAAAAGCCCTCGAAGAATACCTCAGGGAAGCGAAAAGGCCTCGTGGCAAACCAAAAGCAACCTAGATGCAAACAATACGATAAAATCTGAATGGCATCGACATGAAACTAGACCTTTCAAAAGCTACCCAAACATTGAATAAACTACTGGAGTTGACATATGATAGATACTACTGCCGTTGTACTGCGAAACGCGTCGTGCAGTCATGGTGGCAGTAGCATTAGTAGTAATAGTTCAAGCATGCTGCGAGCCTATTGGTTATTTTAAAAATGTAAACAAATTGACTGAATGTAAACTTGTGATGTAAATGTAAATTTTCAAAATGTAAACTTTCTCATAGCCGTTTTTGTGCAGTGTCGTTTCAGAACGATTTTTACAGAAAAGAACATAAAACTACGAATTTCCTAATCTATGATTCTCTCTCATCGCCTGTTCCTTAAGGAAGACCCTCGTTCTTATCTCGAAACTTGTTCTTTTGGCAAATACCAGCACCACATAGAAGAAGTGCCCGTCCACTCTCCTACCTAGTCACGATAGCAAGGGGCACTGGGATCAACCTAAGAGTGCTATGGAGAATATGACTTGGCGTAACATGATATTTAGATGATATCTCGGCCGCGGCCGAAGGGTGATTATTAGAATAAATGCATGCGTACAATTCACTCTTCGATCCCACTTTCTTTTAACTAAATTTTATACAAAAAAATTGTATTCAATCTCATTAAGATCCTAATTCTCTTAACAGAGGCGAATTCTGTAACGATAGTGAAATTGAAACACTGGTCTTAAAGCAATTATCTTTCGAGAACAAAGCCAAAAACATCTCCTCCATAACATTGTTTGTTTTCGCTTTCCAGCTGAGAGAGTTTTGTTTAATTCTCGATGGATAATCGCTTTGAAACTATGTAGTGTGTCAATTTCACTAGTGTTACAAAATTCGTTTCTGTTACCTCTCGTAAGGTTGGATTTCACCTAACCAAGCTGGCCCATCCGCCTGATAAACTTAAGATAAACACAAAGAATTGTCATAGAAAAGTGAAGCGTTATCTCTCAGCTCGAAGCCGAAAAATTGGGACGCATTTCCCTTACATAAAAGAGCACTTAGTGTCAAGTAAAGAGAATCTTCACAAACCTTGTCTTTGTTTACCAAGCTCATGACTCTGAAGAAAAACGCATCGACTTTATCCAAGTGGTATGTTTCAATGACTTGCATTGCATCTCCTAAAGCATTTTCTGTATCACAAGTAAATATGTAGTGTATGGTACCCTGAAAACAATTTACAAACAATTACACCTTGCACACTTTCCAAGAAAGCAGCTTTAAACAGTCTTTATTTATTCACAGAGGACACACAATTATTTCATGATTTCACATCAAGTCTTCATAAAACATAGTTCAAATAACTCAGGTGTTTCTTCGACACAAAAATATACTTCTTTTTTAATTCATCTTTCTTCTTTTCTTAAATTTCTTGCAATTTTTATCTCTTGTTATCTTATCTTCTTCTTCTTTGACCCAAAAAAAGAAATACAATCCCCGTTGGTATATACCGGGTGTACAATTTGCTTTATATATAGTCTTTTCAAAATCCCTATAATTTCATATCATCTTAAAACCAGATTCTCTATTCAAACGGACTAGGCAACATCCAGTCAACACCCAGTCATTACCCAATCAACAACGAGGCAACACCCAGGCAACAACGAGTCAATACCCAGCAGAGGTTCAATTGGAAGACATCGTCTTTATTCATAGGTTTCAATAAAAATAAAAATAAATTTTAAATAACCTTAACAATATTTGCATCACGAGTTTGTATTTTTAAACTTAAATGCACGCAATTCAAATGTTTTCTTTGTTTAGGCCACTTTTGTAAACACGGTGTATTTCTGCTAAACAGGCAAATCCCATACAATCTAAATTTTGCAGGGGGTAGCACATGCAAAACAACTTAATTCATGTGATAAAGTTACGTTGAAATATCTGAAATTAATGTAAAGTTCTACCCGATTTTACCTCCAGAAAATAAAACTGTTACGTTGTTAACCAATGGGCCGTATGTCAATAGGCCGTCCTTGCTTATTCATGACTGCAAGTCTGGTTTTGTAAGTTACTCAATTGTAAGTTACTCAGTACTCAATTGTAAGTTAACTATTCAAAATTGCTGCTCACATAATATTATATATATTAAAGCAGTATCTTTCTCCTCAGATTCCGTCAAACGTGTTACTATAACTTTTTGGGGCACACCCGTAATCATTCAAGAAAACAATAATATACCAAGGAAATCTTACAAGTGCTCGCACTGATTCTGTGATGCCATAGTCCCTTATACCATACTGCATCATTGTAGTTTTCAGCTCAACAAAATGATATTGATCTTTCAGTTTTCTGTTGCTGTATAATAATTAACGTGTAATTAAAGGGTATTGAAAAAACAGCATGAATATTTCATATGTGTAACTGATCTACAACAAATATATTAAAAATAATGAACCAAGATGCACCGCATCAAATGTGGAAACAAGTTCCTATTGGCCAATGAGCCTATTCACTTCTGCAATCCTGGAAAAACCCACATAGACGTCTATTAAAAATAAGACATGTTTTGTCATAAGGCATACTTCGTCATAACTAACAAAATTATGATAAAATCAACACAATCTGAACAAAATTCGTCATAATTAAAAAAAGTCAATGGGGGAGCCAGCTATAGAAATTGTTAGACAATGTAAAAACTGTCTCAAAAGATTTGTCCAGAAGTTTAGCTCAGTTTTAAATCAGTCCTTCGTTTCCATTACAGAATTGAAAATAAAATAAAGATTTTTAAAACGAGGACTTTTTTATAAAGCATTGTTAAAAAAAACAGCCAGCAAATCTTTCAAAAATATTTAGACAATTCATCTTTAAGAATCTTGATACATCCAACAGTGAAATAGAGATTACGAAATCAAAATACTAAGCTTGTCATTTACTTTGCACATGTGAATTTAAAAAAAGTGGAGTTCTTCAAAATTACTCATAATAACAAACAGGCTTTCATTATATCTGACGTTTCACTGTCAACAATCAAAACATGGGTGAACATTGATTCTGGACTTTTTACTAAAAGTCATTAGTATTTTAAAAAGAACGACACACATTGAAGAAATAATCATTCAAGATAAGATAATGTTATATTTGATCCAGCCATAAGTTTATTTACAATATGAGATTCCCCAATAATATGACATATATAACTATTATCACATGATCACAAATACTACAATTTGATTGGCTATTTTCAAAATGTAAACAAGTTCGTAAACTACCAAAAGCTTACTTACTCTGGATTCAATTTCATCATGGAATCAACAAGCCTCTGAACATCAGAACACCACGGCGCAGCTGCTTTTACCATAATTTTCAGAGTTGCTGTACATTTCAACTGAAAAATGTAAACACGTGAGAAAAAACATCCATAAGGAAAGCTTTTCAACGACATGACCTAAGTTAGTTTTTTTATTATTTTGGCATTGTTAGTTTATTTACAAAGAAATTATATTTATTTGCTGACTATTGCCACATGTAATAATTTCATGATTATTATTGCCATGACCAAAGTTGGTTGGTGAATCCAATGTGACTACCCTGCACTGTAGACAGCACCAGAAACCTGAAAACCTCTCTCCGCTGGATGAAAGCCAAATATTAACTTAAAGTTAAATCTAATGCCTTTGAAGGAAAAACAGCCATAGATAAAACAGCCACCAGTCATCTAATGCTCTCTTGCCATCTTCAAATCTCTGAATCTGCGCACAAAAATAGAACTGATAACTTGAGGCTTATTGGCCGTATTGTTCGTAGCATCCCTCCTCCATCTGCACGACTCATATCATTAAAGTGTGGAAGTTGACCCAATCTCTTTCAAGTGCAATGCAAGAAGCCCTATTCTCAGCTAACACAACTGACACCGTCCAGAAAAAATAGATGCAGTCAATTTTCTGACAACTTCCAGAGCTGATATTCTTCGTTGCGTTTTAGCCAATCGAAGATAGGGAATATCTGGTTAGTGCGACAAAGTTTTATTGCAACAAGCTAGTTTATTTGCTTCTATTTCTAGTACGTACTGAATTTGAAACGGTACTTGATCCCGACTGATGTATCCTAAACAATTAATAAATTTTAAAGTACAGTAATTCTTATTGCTATTGATTTTGTCCACTCTTTGCACTTCTTATGTTCTTGGTGGTCTGAGCTTGTGCCTCACTTCTGAAGCATTTTCAACGAGTCGACAAGATCAATTGAAAGTAGAACTGCATTAAAATTGATTAATTCTTTATTTCATTTGCTGTAATATCACAAACCCTGAATGAGCAATTAGGGCAAGCTATTAGAAAATAAAATGGGAATAAACTGTGGAAATTATGTTACCCCACACCGAAAATTGCTAAGTTTTAAATGGTTAAACAGTATATATATATATATATATATATATAAAACAAAGAAACATCTTGTTTTTATTATTAACAGCTTGCTTGATTCTAAGGATCTTCATGCTGAAAAATACAGAGCCAACTAACGCAAGAAAGAGGTTAAAAAGGGGCGTCCCCATAGGGGGTACGGGGGCGCAATACCCCCAATACTTTTTAACACAAGAGATTAAAAATTTAGATTAGCGTACCTCTTGATCTGAGATGCACTCAACGATTGCAACAATTTTTGAATGCCAAATGGAGCTAGCTATACCAGGTCTTCTTTCAATCAAATCCTAAAAATTTAACAGCATGCATCATAACGATCTCTCATAACAACGCCAAATTTCACTAATTTTGGTACTATGGTAACACAATCAAACTTATGATTGTGTAAGATTGGTAACACAATCAAACTTTAATAATGTTTCAAACGATTAGGCTTTTGTGGCTTACTTGATACAGCTTATATGGTGACCCAAACGAGAATTTCCGTCTTTGACAGGTTATAGAAAGTCAGGCAATTGACCGATTAAAGAGATTCAAACATTAGTTTGAAACTGAAACATCAATGGATATCTCTTATTTTTCTGGATTTTTCCGATTTTTAAATGAGTCGAATATATGGATTTTATAAAGAGGCGCATTTAACCACGATGCTATGAGAATGATCTTTAATTTTGTCTTGGGAATAGTAAACACAAAATAAAAAATGGCCGATGGGTAC
This sequence comes from Phacellophora camtschatica, assembly GCA_036873815.1. Classification (NCBI taxonomy): domain Eukaryota; kingdom Metazoa; phylum Cnidaria; class Scyphozoa; order Semaeostomeae; family Ulmaridae; genus Phacellophora; species Phacellophora camtschatica. The sequence goes on along the minus strand of JAYJMH010085526.1, from coordinate 16,444 downwards.
AGAGAAGCCACAAGTGTCGGAAAAACAAGATTTAAATTTACCAGCCAATGAAAACATTATTTATTTGTCTTACATTCAAGTGGTAAATTCACATGAAAAATAGTCAATATCTAGTCAACGTTTCAGCTTCGAAACGATGTTTGAATCGCTTGAATCGCTTGAATCGGTCAATCCCATGATTTTATATAACCTGTCAAAGAGAAACTCTTTTTTTGGTAACCCAGTATTGAAACTTTAGATAAAATTTGGTACGAAATTATATGCCACAATTAAATTATATACGAAATTATAATTATATAATTAATTGACTGCACACTTAGGACTTTGAAACTTTTTTCTCTCCAGAGTGTAACTTACATAAAAATGTACAAACATTTTATGTACATACGTCAACATAAGCAAGGAGTAAGTCGTCTGCCACGAGATTGTGTTTTGCCGCGTATGGTTTCACGTATTTCTCCACTGTACTTGGGATCAACTCAGGAGCTAATATTCTGTCAAGTAATCGAAATGCGATGGTTCTTGTGTTTTCCTAGAAAGCGTAAAAGCAACAAAATTAGGTTGACGCAGCCATTTGAAAGGAGCAAACAAAATTGACCGACTTGAAGTCGATGACATTTTTAATCAAAAGCACTAAAACGCTTTAATGGCAATTCACATCGTTTTCTCATCAAAGAGCTATAGGATATGTATGGTAATGTTATCCCTCTTTACATTTGCGTTTCTATAATCAATGTCACAAAATGTTCGTATGTTATCAGGCTCTCTACTGGATGAATCCGGATGTTTTTATAAGAAGATTCATATTCGAGTTTTCGCATTATATTCGCAAAAACAATATAAGGTTTTTCTCGGGACACCTGTTAGAAAAAAGATTTTAAAAGTCATTGGGAGTAAGAATAATGTAATTTATGTGCCTTGTGAGTAGACTTAAGCCCTTTCAATTGAGTATTTTGAAATTTTATATGCCCCAAACTTAACAAATTTTGTTGTGATTACCTTCAAAAATGCGGGCTTTTACTGCATTTGCGACAAAGAGTTCATCAGAAAAAATGCGTTGATCATTAACTTTTATATCTTAAAGAGGCACATAAAAGAGTGACTGTGGCGTTCATTATATAGCTATTTGCATTTGCAGAACATTTTCAATCGCGACACTGCTTGAGATGACTCTGTTTGAACTTATTTTTTCAGAAAATGTTTCGAAGATTTAACAATTTAATAGAAAATGAGCAAGTCTTCTATCAGTTATTTCATCATACATTTTCTGTTAAATATTTAGAGGCCAGTCGTTCATACCTTCGAGGAAGGACCGGGGAAAGACCGGGGAAGGACCGGGGAGAGACCGGGGAAGGACCGGGGAGAGACCGGGGAAGGACCGGGGCAAGTTAGATTCTTCAAACAGTGGTACGAAAACGCTTACATCCAAACAAGGGAATACAAAATATATATATAAGCTTTCATGATTGGTGAAATTTTACAACTCTAAAGGACTGTATGCAAACAATTTACTTCATACTTTAATAAATGGTCATTGGAGCATGGAATTTTGTTTCTAATTTGTTGATAAGGTGTGAAAAGTATAAGAAAAATTGTCAGGGCTGCAACATTCTTTAACATTTAGACATTCTAACCCGCCTTGGTCTCCAGTGTTATAAATAACTGGCTCTCATGATCCAGTGTTGTGTAATTTGCAACGATTTTCCTCAAAATTGCATGATTTAACAATGCAAAAATGGGCTGTAGAAAACATTATTATTGTATTATTCCATTTTCATATTGATACGTTTAGCCACTAAAAGGAAAATTGATGACGCTGTATTGTTTAAAAAAGAAAAAAGATGCTAAAACATTACGTCAATATTAAGCACTAGCGTGCTCAAAAGTCTCCGGTTTTTTCGTTTACACACGGTAAACGATGAATTTTCAAATGGCTCCAGTTTTCTGAGCTATTAAAAAAGCTCCGTTTTATTGCGGAATCAATGTGAACGCAAAACGAAGAAAAATTGATTGTTGTCACACTACTTATAAAAAACGCATAGAAAATATCATCAATACTATTACCGTTCTCATTACAATTACAAAAAAAGAAAATATCATAATTTTGTACACCGGTATTTTGATTTACAAGCATACCTTTTGGTAGCAATGCAAACTGAGCTTGCATGCAAACTGGCTGTGCAGAACACTAATTTCTCTCAGACAAGTTACAAGTTCTGCAAGTCTTGCCATAGCAGATGCAAGTGAATCTTCATCAGTAAACTGCAATAAAAAGATACCAACTTTAGCAACAAATTCTACAGACTTGATACTTAGAATAAGTTATCTCCGTTTGCAAATCTGCGTTAGAGAAGCTTCAGTTTCGATAATTCTGTTTTTTGCTTTCGATGTAAGAGGCTTTGATGTGAGAAGCTGAATTTGATGTAAGATGCTTCGAGTTATGGTTCGATACAGTGTTTGCCAAAATCTAATGCAAAAAGAATTTCTGCTGCTGCAATCTGCTGAAAATACTACGTTATGGCTTTGAGAAAACCATGTTAACGTTGAGTTTCCTTTTAGTACAGCTCAAATATTGCCAACTATATTTAATTTTTTAGTCACTAGAGTATCAAACTTTTTAAGTTGAAGCATCTTTCGTCAACGTCATGCAAAATCAAAATTATCAAAAATAAAGTTCCTCCATAGGAGCTGTGTAAACTTAGGGAACTTTTCTTGGGCAACCTTGTGAAATAATAGATAAAAAGAAACAAAATTCAATAGATGATTCCACAAAAGATGGCGGTAAGGAAATTATTCCCATGATTCATTGCGTTCGATTTGCGAACCATTAGCAGTTCAATAAGCATTCGATCATCGAAAGCAATGAATCTTGGAAATGATTTCCTGCCGCAATCTTTTCCGGAATTCTCTATTCATGTATAGACAAAAACGTTTTAAAAAACCAAGTAAAATTTCCACATACAGATGCTTCATTCGCAAGAATCAAACAACAAGAAAACAATGCAATGTATAGCATAATCAAACGCAATACCTGGATATCCTTATCTTGGGCAGCACATGGTATACTCAACTTGCAAACCTGAAATAAAGAATTCATCAGATATGTAAACCGATTATGCTATAAGAGAAAGTCTATCAGTTGGTAAAGTAAACTATAAATCTAATTTCCAATTGCATTGATCGTGTTGTTATTGTAAACAGTTGAATTGATGTTGTATGCAAAAACAGCATCAATGTTAAATATCTCAATCCAAAGTTAAAAAATATTTCTCGAATAAAGGGCATTTCTAAAAATCTATCAATGTACTGGTAGCCAACGCGTAGATATTATGTGAAAGATATTTTGGTTAGTAGAGTTCTGCACGCAGACAATGTACTAGTATCGTATTCATTTTCTCCATAAGTTTTAACTCCAAACAGAAATGCAGAGATGAAAAAAATGAAAACTTTTAAAAGGCATTGAAAGATGGAAAGAGGAAAAGCAGAAATATTAAAAAATTCAAATTCAAATATTATTTTTTGCAACAATACCCAGTAAATGTCAACATTTAACTTAATTTGACCATGCTTACTTGCATCGCAAATTGAGCAGGCGTGGCATTTCCTCGTCCACATGTTGTTTTTGCAACATCAGAAAATGCTTTGAACATGACTTCAGCCAGTTCCAATGCATTGTGTGGCCAATTTTCCTTAAAAAGCAAAATTTAAAAAAGTTGCAATTAAAAATAATGTCAATAAATTACTTTTATTAGAAATTTTCATTTTTTAGAAGAGTAGTGTTGTAGTTTCAAATCGAGGAATTAGAATTGCTCGAACAAATATACATATATACTATGGGCTTTGATACCCAATATATCGCCTTGCCAGGCAACATAAATTCATTTCTGTACATTCAAAGGATAACAAGCGAGTTAACTCGGTATGCTAAAACAAGTTATTGTACAAATCACATGCGTTTTAAAACCATTTCCCATTTTTTGTTTTAAACAATTTTGTTCTCCATAGTTTACATCCACGTATCCTTGTAACAAGCTCACGCCCGGACCAATTTTTGCTATAACAGGCAAATCATATGCAAGTTGTATTTTGGAGGGGTTAGTACATCCAAACCAAATTAATTTATATGATAAACATACGTTGAAATATTTCAAATTCAGGTAAAATCCTATTGCATTTACCTCCTGAAAATATGACGTTGTGCATAGTTTGTCAATGGGCCGCATAGCATTTCCTGGGGTGACAGGGTTGAATAAAAATAACAAACAAGAATATGTTTATGTCAATGGAGACACCTGAGGAACCTTCAAGTTACAAGTTAATATGTGGAGAAAAAGTTAATTTACCTTCTCTGATATCTCCATGTCTCTAGCTCTGGTGTCAAGCCATCTTGCTAAAAGCATCTGCGGAAAAGACAGAACCGTTTATGTATTTATGTAGAAGTCGGATTTTCATCATGAACTTTCCCAAAATACAGATATGAGCACCGTGTATATATAACTGAACCTCCCATACCATGAGAACCTTCAATTTCATGAGAACCTCCCAAACCAACTCATATGCAAATATCGACAGGATGGAATAAAGATACAAATTTAATAGAAACTTTTGTAAGAAAAATATTTTCCCATTCTTTTGAGTATGCTCATATTCTTATGCATGTATAACGAAAGTTATATGCACTGGTCAAACAGACTAAATCTTCCTTCAATCAGCGTGCCCATTGTTACAAAAACAGAATTGTTTTTCAATAAATTTGGAAAAAATTATTATTAAAATCAAAATGAAGTTCCGTCTTTAAAAAATTTCTTCATAAAAGAAAATGACTTTACTGTGATAAACAGAGGCACATTTTGTAACAATAGAAAAAGTGACAAGCCAATTTCAAAGCGATTATCCATCAGAGACAAAGCGAATTCTTTCAACTGGAAAATCAAAACAAGCAACATACGGTCAACCCTATCTCTTGATTTTCATGTTGGAGAGTTCGCTTTGTCTTCAATGAATAATCGCTTTGAAATTGTCGTCAATTTGGCTATTGTTACAAAATTTGCCTCTGTGACTGTGAGAGCTATATGTGTACCTGTCCTTCTGGAATTTTCGTGAGCACGAAAGGAACAAAATCTTCTCTCAGCCATTGGATGACTTTAGTTGATGGAACGTTGTTTGGGATCGAGGCAAGAAACCTTTCCAACTTCTGCAGAGTAAATCCTGGCTCCAACTCAGGCTAAAAGAAGTAAATTGTTACTATCGTTGATAGATAGATGAGAAAAGCGCAAAATGTTGCAAATTGATTGAATGCACTCAGAAGTATAAGTTCTACATGGTGTCCCAAAAAACAGTTAACGATTAATTTTAGTCTATGCTTTGTTCTTCGTATAAATAGTTTACTTCTGTACGCCTGTGTACAATCGAATGTAAGTAATAACTTCGTTTACGTTTATATACTATTACTATTTCATTTCATTGTGGAGAAGAAAGCTGCTTTAAATTCTCTTCAGCTTTGGTTCCAGAGGGATTCCAGAGCTAATATTATTGGTTAACTTTTGGTGGTAAGTTCGATTTAATCTAACTAGAAACATGGAAACACTGATGAATTTAAACAATGGAAAACAGGAAATATTATGAGTCCCAGTTTTTGCCGTAATATCATATATACTTTAAGAGATATGATAAAATAATGAAAGATGAGGTGGAAACTGTGAAAAACCTGGTTAGTCCCGGAGATGGCGGATAGGATAGAATAGTGGAAAATAAGGTGGAAGCCGTGAAAAACCTGGCTTGTACCTGATGACGTCTCCAAATTACAATGGCAGCTGCAACATCAGTGTCAAAGCAGTTCATAACTTCATCAAGCAAAGAGGCATTTAAAAAAGATTTCCATGTTGATACGCTAAAGAACAAAATTGCTAAATTAATGACACAACTAATAACTAACAGTACCAACTAACATAAAAGTGTTCTCTCTAATGTCTGAACCCATTTAAGACGCGCCTGAGTCTTTCTACGCAACTTAGTTTGTTCAAAACAATTCAGTTTCATGAATTGAGTGACAACTTTACATTCCCGTTAAAATTTAACAAAATCCGTCCGATAATTTTGCCAAAATATTGTAAAATAAATTAAAAAAATAAATTACGGTATGAATGGTATGCAATGCATGTGATGTTTGAATAAATACCTGAATCTCTTGGCTCCAAATGCTACTTCAAATGTTACCAATCGATTCAAGCCATCCAGTAGCTATTAAAACGCCAAATAGTGTATTAAAATCAATATAAAAACATTATTAAACAGTGCACGATTAATCCTTCCCATCACATATATCCACAAACAATCCACCTTCTCGAGATAAAAAGCACATGCTGCATGTGGCCCAAAGTAAAGCGAATTGGTTGGTTTTCCTAAAATTTTGGATAAAATCTGGGACAAGATGTAAACAGCTTGGAGTCTCAAAAAACGTAACTGAAAAATGAAGAAGCAAATGATGTGTTACTGCAGATTTGAAGATACTTGGGCCTACTTCTGTATCAACTGGCACGTTAAAATCCAACTATTGATTCAAAAATTATTTGCTAAACATGATAAATAAATGAAAGAATAGCCAATTTACTTTTACCTGCTGTTTATTTTGAAAAATTGCCAAGTAAGACAATAAATGTCCATATTATATGTGCTGTGGTGTCATAGAATGTCTAATTTTTGCTCTTTGAATGTTGACCTTTGGAGTTTGGCGCGAACCGATCAAAGCACTGTATTTGGTTGTCATGTGGACTTTTTCACTCACATGCTTTTCATCTCGAAAAGGTGGATTAAACCAAACTTAGCAGCAAATGTTTAAAAAATCAACTAATCTCGCGTATGTACGTATCAGTACGTACCTCCTTGCGATACGTACTGAAATAATTTGAGAAGTTTAAGTTCAAGTTTAATATTCCTTCTAAAATTCTCAAATTTACATATCAATTAATACGATACTATTAAATACATAACATCAAAATGCAAACTAACATACATAATTACATAAACATAAATTAATCTATGAAAAATTCTGTTTCCTTTATGTTTTCAATATTCATGTAACTTTATATTTTATAACTTTATATTTTATTATCAATTAATCTAGAGATTACAAATGAATTTCATAATTTCGGAACTACGGAGGAACCTTCTGAGATTTTGCCCCTCCCCTAAAACTGAATACCAAATTGACAGTACCAGATTGACAGCCTCACTTTGAAAAACATTAGTATCGTTCAAGAAATAGAGAAGGCTTATTTAACATTGAATAACTATATATATATCAATACTTCAAGATACAAATTAGATAAAAAAACAAAAAAGAAAACACTTCAGAATAAACTAAATTTGTAAAAATAAAAACATACCAATTGAACATTTGAAGTTGCCGACCAAGCTCCTTCTTCGGAGTCAAGCTTCAAAGAAATATTATTTCGAATTAATTTCAAATAAAAGAGTTCAGGCCTTAATCTTTAAAATGTAGATTTAACGAGGGTTTTCAAAACTCATGCAAAAAAACCAAAATAGTTGATTACCAATTGACAACTATACCAAATAACCTCATGGATTGACAAATCTTCATGATGATAAACTTTAAAGAATCTTGTTATATGGTGCAATCAAATGTATTCGGGATTCACTATGTACTAATTGTCACTATGCAGTATATTTTCAACACTAAAAATGTACAATGGTTAAAATCTAAATATTTACGCAATTTTAAAATATAAAGAGCAAGAATGAATGAATAAATAAATAAACTATCAAAATATCACAAAACCCTAATTAGAGTGGCAAGGGTAACATCAGAAGGGTCACTCAGTTCTAATACAAAATTCTTGAGGCAGCAATCAAATATAGTCGGGATTCAAAGCGTTTTCAATAGTCTAGAACATACACAATTTCCTCTCCTCTTTCGTTTCGTTTTAGAATCTTTAATCCTTTGTAGCTAGGTTTTACGTTAGGCCACAGGGCTGCTATGTTAAACATGCTCCCTGTGGCATCGTCTTGTAATTTGAATTTGTTTTTGATGTAAACTTTTATGATCAATATATACATATAAAAGAATAACGAGCTTTTAAGGAAAGACCATTACTGTAGGGTTTTTGCGACGAAAATAGTTTCTGTCGTTTTAATTTTACCAAAAAGTAGGCAGCTGACCAGAAACGTTCAGTTACGTAGCTAAAAAAAGGGAAAAATATATTTGATACATAATAATTCTAAGTAAATTTAAATATTCTAGCGCAAATTTGTTATAAAATGCAAGACTACACACCCTCTCCTTTGCATATTTCAACAAATCAAATGCAGCATGAAAAGTTGGCAGTCCAGCATGCACACAGCATGTGATAATTTGAGATGCATCCTGAAAAAATAAAAAATGCCAGCGATGGGTTTGGATTCAATTTTGACCCAAAATCATCAAACATATCAATGACAGTAATGTTTTCTTTTGCAAAACAGAATGAATCAACCAAATGCTTTAATCCAGGAGGCATATGGCCCGTTGCAAAATAACGTAAAAAGTCATATGTAAATGCAGTGAATGATAGGTAAATGCGAGATTCAAATTCAATATTTCAACGTAAATTTATTCTTTGAATTAAGTTGGTTTCTATATGTTACACACTGCAAAATTAAACTCACAGATCGGGTGTCAAAACGTGAAAATAATTGGGATTTCTCCCTTTCTTTGAAATGCAAGAATTCAAGAATTCTTCTAATTTTACACAGTTCAGGATTCTTCATTTTGACAGTTTTTATGGTAACAACTCACAGTCAATGATTACACGAGAATTGCAAAGGTGCAGTTCTGAAAAGAAAACTCTTCAATGACGAACTGCTGGTTTCATTTTTTCAAACTGTCGACTGTGGACAATACCTCCATTCATACACTTGCATTTTCATTAAATGCAGTCTCAAATTGTTCGTTAAAAGTTATTAGGTTTTCTAAACTTCAAGTAATCACAAAGTGCTATTTACTCAAGTTTTTCCGGTAGCATTTTCAAGTTGATGAGAAATTGTTTTAATAAATTTAAAACAATGTACCAGGTGTCCCAAAAGATTGTAACAGGTTTGATCAAGACTAGTGCTGAGAAAAACGCGCAAATCCAACAAATATCATTTCTTAAGCAATCCTCGATAGCTAACTTGAAGATAAAAATCTGGTTTGTTGATATTGGTTGTTTGAGAATACAGATAGTAACACTTTAAGTTCAAACTTACCTCCCACCCAAAACCAGAGGCTAGTATTTTTGCCTACGCTCTTGAAGGGTGGTGTTGTAGGATTCTCTGAATCACGGTGGTGTTTCAGACAACATAGATTGTTTTTGAAAATGCTACTCAATAATGATTCCAAAAAGACTATCAAAAATGAGTTGTCTATGAGTAAATTTCTTGAAAACTAAAATTGTTGTTTTATTTTGGTAGATTTTGGGTAAAAATGCAGAAAAATGAGAAAGCACTTCATAGTGGCTGCATCCATAAATAAGCGAATAATTTTTGTCCGAGTATGTTTCCAAGCACCATTAAATTCATTTCGTAAAAACGTTATGGTTTAGGAGATCCAAAGACGCAGTTTAGACAAAAATCTAGACCTCTGCTGGTTTGGGGTTGGAGGCGAATTTGAAATATCAGAATTAATACCTTAACTCTCAATGCATAAATATAGACAAACTAGGTATCAATTCTTAAGTTGACTACCAAGAACTATTAAAAAAAACTGTTTCCAGTAAATTTGAGTGAAACTCGCACCGCTAGCCTTGATCAAAGCTGTTACCGTTTTTTGGGACACCCGGTACAATACAAAACTAATATGCCAACCACAGTGGGAGAAAACACGCAGTTACCGAGTTCCCACTATGGATGAAATTTACAAAATAAAATAATGATACATAATACATAACATACAAAAACCTGATAAATGAAAGCAACGGCCTACCGGAGGCATAAATTAGAAATGAATACGGGTATTAAAAGGTTAAAAGATTTGATTATGTTAGATTATGTTAAATTATGTTAAATTGTGCTTGTCGTTCATGGTCAAAACCATCTGGCTCATTGTTAAACAACCTGAAATGTCATATTTTCTGGAGTGAATCCAGTATCGTGTGAACGCAGCTAGAGATCATAGAGTAAAAAATTCACACAAGAACCTTCATACAAGAATTTATACAAGAGCCCGCATACAGGAACCTTCATTTTTGATAATAGCATAGTGAAGAATCTTGATTCTTGGTTCTAAAATCTCAAAATTATTATTAGGCCTTCAAAATGAGCAGAAAATGTAACTGGTTGCATTATATCATTATTAATTTCATTTAATTTTTCAGTATTTCGTGAATAAATTATTGAATTTTAGCTTAAAGGTTCTTAAAATAAGTGGTTCTTTTTTATACATGCTGTCAAGTAAAAACATAAAAACTTACACTGATTTTGTCCAAACACCCTTTCAATTCTTTCATCTTCATGCAATATTCATCTTCACTTTTAGGAGCATCTTTGCTCCATGGCTCCAGCTGACTTAAGATCGTATATACTTTCACGGAATATACAAGCTGGGGGAAACAAATGCATTGATTATCTAACTAAAAAAAAAACGTTATTTTCAACGATCTTTCCCTTTCATTGTATTGAGAAAGTTTTAAATTCAGTATCAATAACCCGCCAATTTTAAAGAAAATTTTGCGAAACTAAAAAACCGCAAATCAATTGATAACAACACGCACAACTGTATCAATGCCACAATAAACGACAATGAGAACCTTTCCCCAAAACTCTTCATATTCTTTAATAAAATTTTAATAAATTAAGGTCCTGATAAAATTATATTGCCAGTACAGGGTGACCTAAAAATTAAACCATATATATACAATAGCAGGGCTATAACTCGAAATCTTATGAGACTACGAATCTCAAATCGTGCACAAAACGACATCCGAAGGGCAAACTTAGAGTTTGAAATATAATCCAGTCATCTGCGATCACGTTTAGATGATATCCCAAACTATAAAGTTTGCCGTTTGGACGTCGTTTTGAGTGCAATTTTAAATGTGTAGCCTCGAGGATGTTAAGTTACATGTCTGGAAACAGGAGTCACATGGTACAACCTACGCGTAGTTCCAGGGGTAAAACTTTCTTCCCCAGACACCATGCACCAAATGACAAATATCATGAATATCTTCCCCATGTCATTTCATACCGAATTGGGAAGAATATTGATCCGTGACCTGTTCCTGGAAACAACATTATAATAACAAAAATCCCTGACAACTACTTCCGATCATTATGTTAATCTTGTTAATTTAATACAATTGTTTTAATCTCTACAGCAGCAGTCGAACAGAACATTATTTGGCACTATCAGTAAATAAAAAGACATTATACCACAACTATACCTCAACATCCAGTTTGTATTGATTTGCAAATTCTTCGGCCTGGTCAAATTTGTGTCTGTGCAGCAACCTCATAAATCTATTATTAAATTTAAAATGTGAACTTGATTGTATTTGTAACTTCCCAACATAAAAAAGGCATTTCAATTGAGCATAAAATTTCAACGTAAAATGTTTCTAAAAAACGACTTAAAACTTTTTGAATAAAAGACACGAAAACCTTTCAAAAACCCAATGCCGACTTCAGATGAAAATACTGAGTCCCATGTTACACTACGATGAGAAAGAAACTCCTTTCAACCCCTTTATTAGCCACAGCAGTTGCCATTTGGCAACTGAATATTTAAATAACTATGGGTTTATCTTTCGAGAAAGTAAGAATAACCAACAATTAATTAATTAATATGAATATTTTTGTTACTTTCTAACGTCATCAGATCTACAAGAGATAGTATTATAATCATTTATATTATAATTCCAGGAAATTCAAATTCGAAACAAGCAAGCACCAAACATGTCCGGTGGAAGCAGAGAAAACGTTTACAACAGTATGGTTAATATTCTGCTGCGGTTTATCTTTTCATTGCATCTCTTTTGTAATATTTTTGAGCACTAACATGAACTATTAAATCAAAAGGAAGTTGGAAAGTGGCAGAAAAAGCATAAAAACACTGGCTTGTGAAGTCGGAATATATAATAATAATAGTAATAGTATTAACTGATAGCAAGTGGACTGAAAGGCCAAGGCCTATAAAACCCTGTTTGTCTACCAAATCTAAATAAGTTCGAATTTGAATTTCGAATCCTCGTATAAGTTGTCAAATAGTTTTTCAAAAGTCATCACATCCTTTGCTTCGACGATGTCATCTGGCAGGCAGTTCCATTCCTTTATTATTCGCTGTGAGTAAAAGTTCTTTCTCACGTCCAATCTGCATTTGTCTAAAACTATTTTAAATCTTGACCCCTTTGACCTATCACCTATTAACCTAGAAGGGCCAGGGCCAACTATTTTAAAACTATTTTAAAAATGACCCCTTTGACCTATCACCTATTAACCTAGAGGGGCCAGGGCCAATTAGGCCATGAAATAACTTCTAAGTCATGATCATATCACCAAGCCTTCTTCTATATTGCAGGGTCGGTAGCTTTAAAGCTTGCAATCTGTCATTATATTGTAGTTTATTGATTTAAAAATTTACTGATTACAATTATTAGAAATGCATAAAACGTTTTGACATTTCCTTGAAAAAATATGTACAATAACCACTAATTTTACCTTATCTTATACCGATGACTCAAAATAAAAATTATATAATTAATTATTTTTTTCAAAACACTTTAGTGAATTAGTGCGTACCCTTTTCACGATGAAATCTAAACTGACGAGAGCAAAAATTATATTCCCAGCATCCAATCCATAAAATTACCATAATACATTTATCAAATTTGATGTTTTCTGTAGTCAGCTATTTTTCTCTAAATACATAAAAATACTGCGAAAACTTTTCACTAAAACAATTCATCAACAATTCTTGATAATAGGAAAATAATACCTGCTACTCGGAAGAGCTTCAGTCAAACATCGTAGACGAATGGTAACAATGTCCATGTTGTTATTGTTGTTGTTGTCATCATCATCTCCAAACATACTGCAACAAAGATGATCAAAGCAATTCATAATTGCCAAACTACTTCATAAACAAAATTTCGAAACATGGCTCTTGCGAGCTGGAGTAAAATTGTTCACGAGAATAAACTCGCTCCACTAGAAACTACAATTTAATTTAACTATGTTAATTTGAGTTGCTTCTTTGTGGTTGTTTTAAACCTTTAAAAAGTTTTGATATTATTTTGCAGAAATTTGGCCCAAAAAGAGTTTACAATGAGCACTAATTTTATTCAATTACCAGGCGTGTTTATACACCCATGCCTCAAATTATTTATGAATATACTTCTTCGACACATATCTTGTCTTTCACTAGCTGTACTGTAACTACAGGGATTTCTGTCATATTGCATCCGGCTGCGGCCGACATACTCAACCGTAAATGAGACCTAACATTTAGCTTCAAAACGAGCTCTCGACTTATACCAGATGTCCCAAAAAAGGTAACAGCTTTGATCAATGCTCGCACTGTGAGTTTAACTCAAATTTATTCGAAACAATTTTTAAAATATTTCTCGGTAATCAACTTAAAAATTGATATCTATTTTGACATTATTTGTGCTTCGAGCGTCGAGATATTAATTCTGAAAGTTGAAATTTGCCTCCAACTCAATACCAGAGGTCTAGATTTTTGTCTAAACTGCGTCTTTGGATCTCCTAAATCATAGCGTTTTAAGAAATGAATTTAATTGTGCTTGGAAACACACTCAGAAAGAAATCCGAAAAAAGAAAACTTAACACTTATTTTTAAATGCATCCACTATGAAGTGCTTTCTCTTTTTTCAGAACTTTTACAGAAGACTACCAAAATGAAACAGCAATTTTAGTTTTCAAAACATTTAGTAGTGGACAACTGATTTTGAAAATTTTTATTTGGAATCATTGTTCAAAAGTGTTTTCAAAAACAAAGTATGTTGTCTGCAACACAGCCGTGATTCAGAAAATCCTACAACACTATATTCTCGCTTTTAGCCTTGATCAAATCCGTTACCTTTTTTTGGAGACACCCAGTACTAGGTGTACAACAAATTCACAAAAGCATTTTTTTCTGAATCGAGTAGACACCTTCAAAATGAATACGCCAGTATTTAGGGTACGGTATATGTGTCATATAAAATTACATATAAAATAAAGCTGTATTCAAGGATAAATTGATCAATATTTGGGTTTACCTGTCATTCTTAAGTTCGTCTTCGACACCTTCAATGAAGTAAATTGCATCCTTCAAAACGAAAGAATGATGGGTTATCAGGTTGGGTAAATAAAAACTTGGTTTTCAATCGATTGTTTGATTCACTGTAAAACACCCGAACAACACAAAGATATATGTCTTGAAACAATTCTGACAACACAAAAGAGCCAAAGAAATGAGTTACTGAGATAAAAAATATACTATAAACTCCAAACAATTCAACACTTTTGTAATTCTTAAAGAACTTAAACTTCTAAGGCTAAAACTTTAAACATATATATTTGGATCTGTGAACAGAATTTATCCAGCCTGCTTGCACAACGTTTTCTTTTTTAACTCGTCTATTCGCCAATACTCAACTAGATAGGCTAGTCGTGGAGATTTGTATTTGACTCGAAAAAATAGTGTTCACTATTAATTTGTTCTAAGAATAGATTTAAATTCAATTGTAAATCCAGTCGTAATAAGAAATTCTTAATATAAAATGACCTTGAACTAAAGATACATCTACTAAATTCATATAATATTTTGCCCATTTGATAAAACGTAATTCTCAATACTCGAACAGTTTATGAAATCATTACACCAAGTTATAGGTTGTTAGAGGGACAAGAGGGGCTCTCCTTTCGTTAGTTTACATAATTAGAGAGCTCCTCTATAGATCTTTCCTCTATAGCTCTACAGTAATGTCCATGCATGGTAATTTCGCTGTTCTTCCTTTTTTTAACCTGTATTATCTTATTATTTAATGGTAGTATATAATTAAATAATAGCAGTATATTCATGTAATATTGTTTTGCTATTTTATCATGGTATTGATTAGTATAAAATGTTTGTTGTGCAATTGAATGCAAAAAATTAAAATGAGCTGAAAAGATTTGAACAATTCAGAGAATGATTTTATAGCTTTCCTTAGACAGTAACAAATCATTATGAATTATGCCTCCTCCAAATTGTTGCAAATTATGCCTCCTCAGTGTCCATCATATCCTACATCTTATTTTGTATTCAATTTCATCGTGCAAAAAGCAAACAACAAAACGCGCGATTGCGAACAAACAAGTTCATCAACCGAGAATTAATTCAGATCCTACATCTTATTTTGTATTCAATTTCATCGTGCAAAAAGCAAACAACAAAATGCGCGATTGCGAACAAACAAGTTCATCAACCGAGAATTCATTCAGATTGTCGACTTGCCCAAAACATATTAGAAATCTTCCACGCCAATTAACAACAAAACAAAAAGTAAAATACTAACCAGTTGAGATTCAACGGATGCCAAACGCGAACAGCCGGATACTTGCAATGTATACACATGCTGGAAATTTGGGAGCGAATAGACTTGCAACAACGATTTCTAAAAACATAAAAGAAGGCATGAAGCATTTCACCCCTAAAAGGAACTCAAACAATAAATATCCAGGGGCACGTACCACGCATGCACAAATTAGATTAAAATAATGCATGACATGCTATAAGTAGCACGTTACTTAGCCCTTCACACTCAGAGTTATTTCAGATAAACAGGCAAATGATACGTAATTTTTATTTTGCAAGGGGTAGCATACGGAAACCAACTTAATTCAAAAGATACACTTAATTCAAAATATCAAACATTAATACAAGACTTACGTTTCGGCCTGCCGAAACGAAAACTCCAGGGCTGCGCTTGCTTGAGGGTGACGGGGTTAGTGGTTTTACGAAGGTAGGATTTTGCAAATATTTTGGTTGTATTTTCGGATGTTGGATGTTGGCTTTTTCGGCGGAATCGGATTTTAAGAAGAATAATGGTGATAATACGGATTTTCGGCGGAATGGAGTTTTAAGAGAAATAATCGTTATGCTCCGGATATTAAAAAGGAAATATGTAATGCAACATCAGACAATATCTATTTCATTCGTTTCTCGTTTATTTTATTTTTCGTTTCTTCAAATATTCTTTCCATGCACCTATCCTGTAAGAAAAAATGTTACAGTCTCGTAATTTGCTTGCATTCATTTTTCCACATTCCAACTTTCTATAAATTTCCTTCCGTAAAATTTCTTGATAGACAAAAATATTGACTTTAATTGGGAAATTTGGTTCTTGTTCTTAACCCCCCCACCAAATTCCCTACCATTGTTTCTTCTGTTTCTCGTTTATTTGTTATTTGTTCTTGCAAGTATTTAATT
>JAYJMH010085415.1:0-32113 GCA_036873815.1 Phacellophora camtschatica | reverse complement strand
TTTTTACGATTTTGGCCTACGATTTGTATGCGTTCGCGGCGTGAAAACATGAATGCCTAATTTGCATATCTTAATGCCCACCTACTTCCTAAAATGAAAAAGAAAATATCACTGTAAATATGTACAATAAAGAAATGGCTGTCAAATTATCGAACAACATGAAAAGAAAATAAAAAACACTATTTCTGAATGTAAAAACTAATCTCTAAATTAAAAAATTAGATACCCACCCAGAAATATTTGCTTTTGCTGATAAAACTCTTAAATTTTATGTCAACAATTCCTTTCTTCATTTCTTCACTCAGAACCCTCGCCAAAGAGGAGATGGCTACCTGAGCGAATCAAAACAATGCCGACGAGAACGTTTTTTTCATCCAACGGGCTTTAATAGAAAAAATACCAGCAGCAGAAAAACAGAATTTTTTCGATATAACGCAATGCTTTCGAAACATTTGCAATACATCGATCGAATGTTGAGATTCGGCTTTATTTAGTTATGGATTCGGTTTTCAGCTTCAAAAATGCTCTCAACTTCACAGAGTGCTGAAGATCAATTTTTGCACAAGAAGAAACGTGAAAAGACAAACAGAATTTGGCAAATTTCAGGCAAAACAACAATAAATATGTCTTGGGAACACAGCATAATAAGAAAATCCAGCATCGTGTGCTTTTCCGAATTATTATTATATTTTTCATGTGTAGTGGTAGAAAATCACACCTTTGCGGAACCAAAAAAGGACCTTATCTTCTGAAGAAAATTAAGAACATTATGCAACGCTCTTAACTTTATTCACTGATAGCAACATGTCCTTTGGATAATGCAGGCTCTAAATTTGAAGCAATTAAAATGTTTGAAAAAATTAAAACTCTCACCTCATGCAAATGTCTGATTTCCATTTAAATTTAGCGATGAAGAAGCAGATATATTTCCACCAAACTATGTTACCACCAGCGCATATCGTTCTCGAAGCAAAAAATACCAAGCACGTGGCGATCGCATGTGAAGATTGGTCAAATATTGTTACCTCTCTCCCTAGGCTTTTGCTTCCCGCCATCGCAAATTTTGAGACATTGCAGACGCAAAATACCTGATGGTCAGCGGTCCAAACATTTTCTCTCTGTGCCGTCTTTGATGAATAGCATTTCATATATCACGCAATCCACCTTTCTTCGGCATTTTCGCAATATTTCGAACTGCTTCTCTAAAGCAAAGCGCACACGGGCGAATTTTGTCATTGAGGACGGCGATTTTTATCTCTGACGATTAAAATCGGCTATGTGGTAGTTAAAGACCAACATTTTCATCGTCAGCGACAGACTTTCAATATCAAATATGTTTGATATTTTTTTTTCGTCGCCGAGGACCAAAGACAAAAATTGTTTTACATAGGAAGTCATTAGCCAGTAATCTCTCCCGCATTTGACATGTGACAGAGAGAAAATGGCTGAAGAAGAAGTATAGTCCCTTAAAAAGGAAATGTTTTGGCAGAATATTCTGGAAGAAAAAAAGGCTGCAGCTATGAGCGAAATTGTTCTTTTTAGAATAATAACCCTCCTTCCTAGAATAAAATCCTTCTTCTTAGAATAATAACAATAGAAAATGTAACTGAAGCTCCTGTCCTCGTTTTGTTTTTATCTTTCCAGGGCGCCCCAAGTTGCGTGTGCGCGTAGCAGAGATTTTATTAAAGACAAAAATCGCCGTCCTCAGAGACAAGAATTGCCCGTGTGCGATAGGCTTAATAGCATGTTGGTCTTTATGTGGGAACCAATGTCAGAACTTTTATGTTCATCAATGTTAGTGTAAGTGTCGGCAAGCGTAGCCAACATAATAAATTATTATTGCTAAGTTTAATTTTAAAATGTTATAAGAAACATATTATTGTTTGAAAATGCAATGTATGTTAGAAAATACCAGCAAACTCACCAATTATAATGTGTGGCTTTTTCGCGAGAGCCACTGCTTGCGTAACCATGTCTATTCCGCCAATTACAACAGCTAAAACGAATAAATTTTTTTTTAGAAAAATTAATTGCTTCTCAATAGTACGAGCATATATACCTGATAAAAAAGAATGAGACCAAAGTAAAACGTAATTTTTTGTTATTTTGGCAAAATAGATGCAATTGGATTTTTTTGCCATACTCAGCCTCGAAAGACTTACTTATTCTCGGTATCCACATCACAAACCGATAATCTCTGTCTTACATCATTTTGCAACTTTAAAAACGTTTTTCGCACTATGATATTTTAGTTTTACCTACAAATTAATCTACCGTTTTGTCCTTCTAACTTTGATGGTATTAAACTGACATAACAAAATTTTATGCTTTCTTCACGGATCTTTGCACAATTTCTTTACACGAGAATAATTTCCCGCACAAGCTTCCCAAAAATTTCCCACGAAAATTAAAATTAAAATCGGTGTAATAGATGCACCACAAGAAAGCAGATCAACAAAACAGGAATTAGAAAAAGTCTGCGAAAAAATAAATTATCAAATCCAAATTGGAAAAATAATGAAGAGCACGTTCTGTTAACAGGTGATTTTAACTGCACCAAAGAAGGAAAAATGCTACAAAACCTTATAAAAGAATTCAAGTTAAATATAACCGTACAGATAAAGGTAAAAGACTATGGACAAGAAGACAAAATGATGAAAAATCAGTAATGAAATAAACAAAATCAATACCAAAGCAAAAGCAACTAAAAAGAAAGCAATGAATGCATAATTAAATTAGAAAAGGGCAAATAGAGCAAGATACATAAACAAAACTATAACAAAAACTATAAAATTTCATCAGCATGATTAACGAAATAATGAGTACAAAAGAAATAGCAAGTCAATGAAAAGAAATGGAAATAAAATCAATTTTTAAAAACAAGGGAGACAGAAAGAGTATGAAAAACCAAAGAGGATTTTTCTTAATTAACATAGTGGGTAAAGTAGCGAAAAGACTACAATATAAAAGAAATAAAGACGTCATTCGATAAGAAATATCAGAATATCAATGAAGAAAAGAAGCACAACTGACAACTTATTTGTATTGCAAGAACAAATGACTATCACAGATACCTATAACAAGATTTTAAATAGCACTGATTGACACTAAGAAATGTTTTGACAAACTCTGGTTAGCAGATGTATGTGTAGAACTTTATAACGCAGGGATGGAACCACAGGAAATAGAACTTTTAAAAGACCTTAATGAGAGCTCTATCCAGGTAATAGAGACGCCATATGGACAAACAGAATCGATAAGGATAGAATCAGCAGTTAGACAAGGTACCGTACGGGGAACAACGATGTGTGCTATTGAAACAGACAAAATAAACACAATAAATCACAAAACGTATACAATGATAGCTCCAGAGCTGGAAATAAAAAATTGATTTTTGTGGATAACATATTAGCAATAGGGGGGCCGGAAAATATGAGTAATGCAGTGCAAAATTTGAGTGCAAGAATGCTGGAACAAAAAAGTTTACAATTAGCGCAGATAAGTCTAAAATAATATACATGAAACTAAACGAAAAAAAATAAACAAGAACTGGAAAGATTAATGGTAAAGAAAGGAGAAATTAAAAAGAGGGAAAGTACCTTGGAGAGTGGATTAACGAGTGTAGTAGTAGCATAAATGCAGTAGTAGTAGTAGTAGCTAAATGCAGTAGTAGTAGTAGCATAAATGCAGTAGTAGTAGTAGCATAAATGCAGTAGTAGTAGTAGTAGCATAAATGCAGTAGTAGTAGTAGTAGCATAAATGAAGTAGTAGTAGTAGCTAAATGCAGTAGTAGTAGTAGCATAAATGCAGTAGTAGTAGTAGCAAAATAGAGTAGCAGTAGTAGCTAAATGCAGTAGTAGTAGTAGCATAAATGCAGTAGTAGTGACAGCTAAATGCAGTAGTAGTAGTAGCATAAATGCAGTAGGAGTAGTAGTGACATAAATGCAGTAGGAGTAGTAGTGACATAAATGCAGTAGTAGTAGTAGCTAAATGCAGTAGAATGCAGTAGTAGCATTTCGCATCATCATGCAGTTTTGAACATTCATCAAATAAAAATCTCTGTTCATTCTTATCAGTTGATGTTGTTACAAATTTTATAAACGGAACATCTTTGACGAGCTTCCAAAAATCATGTACTGTACGGAGTACAATGATTACAGTTGATATTCACGTCAAAAGGACTAAACTAGTTTAAGAATAATAAGAATAAAATAATAGGCAGAAAAACATATACTCCTTGTGTGTAATCAGTAACACGCTGTTATAAGGATTCACCTGCCATTGTAATAGCCTTTTTCATTGTTTTCGTTTGTTGGTAATATTAGCTGTTTTATTAGCTTCACTTCAACGTCGATTGAGTTTGTTTACGTGTAAGGAAAAATTCTTTTTTAACATACCACTTTTCACCCCAATAGATGATCCTAAAGCCTCAAATTGTTCAGATATCTGAATAGCAAGTTCCCTAGAATCAAATTACATAGATATATGGTCATGTATGTTAGAGTAACGTATCATGATATGCAATGTTCATGGGGTTTGAACACATAACCTTGTTTTGTTTAATTCTAATATGAGAAGAGCAATGTGAGTTGCTAAAGAATAGCTCACACGGCAGAGACTTGTTCTTCCAAAGACTGTCTTTGAGGTCTCAAAGATATATGATACTTTGAAAGACAAAAATAATAGAAAGAAATGGTTATAATGTCGAAAAAACAATGAATAAGCACTTACTGGTCATAACAGGAAACTATTGCCTCGCGACTGGTAAACATCCCAAAGACAAAACTCTTTGGTCATTAAAAATAAAAATCTGGGCTTAGAGCAATTGCAACAAACGAGTTCGGGCTGGGCTTAGAGCAATTGCAACAAACAAGATACCGCACAACCCAAACAATTAATAACAAACGTTTGAAAAATCATCAGAACTCGATTTCGAGGCAAATTAAAAAAATTACTTTGTTTGCATGTACGAAACCATTGAAGATGTAAATCTACACGCAAAACATGTATATTGCTCATGCCATTGCAGCCATTCCACACTTTCAACTTTATATATTAAATGTGTAAAGAATCCAGAAAAAATGATATCTACAAAACTTACCTTGTCGGTGTCAGCACCAATGCAAAAAGGCGTTGAGGATTTTCTAACAAACTCTGCAATACAGGAATAGCGAATGCACCTGTTTTCCCAGAACCAGTTTCTGCTAATCCAATCAAATCATTTCCTAACAAGAAAACTCTGGGTCTCAATGATGATTATTATAATAACTACCATCTTCATATTTGCTATTATCATCAAAATGTAAACGAAATCGGTTAATGGTGAGTTTAACTGTCTTAACAAAACTAAGATAATAAAATTATTTTATGTCAAATTAAAACACTAAAATTTCATTTAGAACTAGACTCATGCTGAAAAAATCAACAGATAAACAAACAACTACCTTCAAGAGCAATTGGTATTGCTTCTCTTTGAATTTTGGTTGGGTTTTTCCAGCCTAAACGCTCACAAGCTTGACACAAAACATCAACTATCCCCTGTAAATACAACAAAACAAGTGAGAAAATCTCCTTGCTTTAAGTTTTGAAAATAAACACAATGAATTACTGTGATTTAAATTTCCACATAAAAATTGAATCACAAAAACATAAAATAAAAGACCTGTTCACATTTCACAAACTAACTAAGGTTTGCTCTCCAAGGAAACAAAAATTAAAGAATGAAAAGGGAGAAAAGTAGTAATTCTGTATTTTTCTTTTCTCCGTTTTTCTATCATTTTCTTCTACTTTGTTTCCTTGTGCTCTAAAAATTTTAATGGTTTATTTTACTTGAGCGAAACAAGTGGAGTTACTACTCATAAAATAAATGCAAGTCTTTCATAATAAAATTAATTTCATATGGGCTTCCTGTGCTTTGGCTAATAAAGTTCCAGTGCTGGTCTAGGCAAATTTTTCTAATAAAAACGTGTGCACATACAAAAAAAATCAGTCAGTATATTTTTACTTTCAAAATAGAAAACTCATTTCAATAAAATAATATCCAATATTTCTGGTTATGTAACATTTTGGTCAGCTAAGGACGTTCAATATTGACTGAATCTCGAATAGTTTGAGTGAATGAATTCAATGACACTTCCGGCTATTTTGGAAACAAAGGAAACATGAGAAAAAACGTTTAAGAAAAAGTAAAACTTTTCAGTTGAAGAAAAAAGAGCACATAAGAAAAAGAGGCACGTGAGCGCATAGATACTAATCGCAGATGGTGCATGCAGACATCGAAACAACGGGTAACCAGGGGTAAGTCACCTTTTTCGTTTTTTTATATAAATTCAATTTAAAAAGTTTACAATAACGAATTACCTAAGACTATGAACGAGCTATCATACAATACTATAAAAGAATACCAAGGGGAGCAAAAGATCATGACTACCGCCAGGACTAACTTTACGATTACGAAAAGAATAGAGGGACGGGACTCAACGACAGGGAACCTTAAGAAAATGGACTTGGTATGGTGGTTAAGTTGCATTTAGCTAGATTTAGGTGATATTAATTGAATCGACCGGTTGTGTGGATATATCGTAGAGTCAACTCAAGTATATTTCTGTTAAGATCATTTGAGAGGTCTTTATCACCATATAATAAAAGTTGCTTCAAAACATAATTTGAAAGGTCGATATCATCCCATCTCTTGGATTCAGATGCGAGCATACATGAGCAATTCTTCTTCTTTTTTGTAATCTACCTATTGTCTTTGTCTCTGGAACTTGCGCGCAACTGTCAATTTCATTCCACCTGCCAGCCATTCTTGTGTTGATGTGGGAGAATTTCATCCCACGTAGTTAAGATCCAGCAAGCTGAGAGCCGGATCTCACTTGAATGGGGTAAAACGTTTCCCATATAAACAAAAGCTCAAAATTGTATTGGTTTGTATAAGAAAGCTGGATATCACCTCTCAGCTGATGATTGGCTGGAAGGTGGAATGAATTTGTCCAAATAAACAGCCCTAAGGACCAGGGTTGGTGGCCTGTTTCTCTGTTTACCCTGGACTTACACCTGTTTACCCTGGACTCACACCGCTTCTTGTTCACCAAACATGATTTGCAACGTCGTTTCGTTGGGGTTGTTTGGGGCCAGTGTTGTTCCCCTGCCCTGTCAGGCTCAGTGCTCCGTCTTCTCTTTACCCCTCTGAAATCGCCTATCAGTTGCTTGGCAAGTGCCATTCGAAAATAGAGCATTGTTATTTCCTTCTCCTTGTTGGTTTTGGTTTGTTTCTTGTGATTTGGCGACTCATTCATCAAAACAAGAGCATTGGCCATGGCCAAATCAAACAAGAAAAACAAAATGTTAGTCCACCAATGCTTTGACATTCTTGTCGTCACATACTCTGTACGCATTTGGTCTGTGCGATCTACCCCATTCATATTTTGGTTGTAGTCTTTGACTGGCAGGGGGCAAGGGACTTCAGCAAGTACTCCATCTTTTTGCCTTCGATTTACAGAGCACATAGCAGCATCTGGAGATGAATTTGTGGCAGCAACCAACACAGGCTTTCTCTTCGGTCTTTCTAGCCAGGCTATCGTGGTAACTGCTCCTTTCTCCACATTTTTTTAGGTCTTCTTTTATGGTTTTTTTTAAATTTGTCTGACTGTTGTTCTTCGTTTTAGGCCGAAACTCAGAAGGCAACCCTGATCTGTTAGACCTCATAGTCCCGCAAGAATATCCGTTGTTCGAAACACTCAGCTGCCAAACTTTTATGCCGTATTTAGTTGGCTTTGCTGGCATATATTGCCAAAACCCTAACCTGCCTCTGAACGCAATCATTGCTTCGTCAACGGCTACATCTCGCGAAGGTACATAATTTTTCTTGCATGCCTCGTTTACCAGGTCAATTATAGGCCGTACCAAAAAAGTTTCTCTATCGGTTTTCCGTTTATGTCCAGGTTATTTTTTGAACGATCGTTCGCATGTAGATATTGGCTGATCTTTTCAAATCTTTCTTGGGGCATCAAGTTTCCAGGAAAAAAGTTTCCAAAGGCAAAGTCCTTTGACCAATACATCTTGATGGTTGGCAATTTTACAATGCTCATGCAAACTCCTATGCCAAAAAATGCTTTTATTTCCTCAGGGTTTGTTGGGGACCATCTTGGATCATTCTTCCCTGCTGCATCGATTTTCTGTTGTGCATATAAATTTGTCTCCCTTGCCACAATTTCATAAATGGAAATGGGAACATCAAATTTAAAAAATCAACTTCTTTATCTTCTGCTGGGAGAATATTTACAGGGCCTGTATTAACTTCTGTGTATGGATAAATTACTCCACTGGAAAGTGTTCATGTCTAAGTCATCTCGCGATCGTCGTCGCGATCAACGGTGTCTTCATCTTCGTTTGTTTCATTTTCGTTCAGAAAATAGCGTTCAGAGTGAAGTCAAAATTATCAGCCATGTTAAAAATTTAAACAGCGAGACGGTAATTTCAAAAATTTTGCAAACAAACTTTGAAGTGAAATATCTCAAAATGTTACTATGGACACCAACCACGTTTTTGACATGAAAAGAAAGGGAATTTCCTGATCTATTCAAAGCACATTGTTTTAACTACAAAGAGATGCTGAGAGCAGAGATAATACATAATATGGAAAGAATGTTTTTGTGACACCATATGGCGCTTACAGGGAAACAAAGGTAAATCAAAGGAGCGCCACATGGCGCTTACAGGGATGTGAGGCTTGACCAAAGGAGCGCCATATGGCGCTTATCGTAGTCATTGAGTTAATACTTCATGTATTCAAGAATACTAACTCATTAAATAATAAAATTTCCTCACCTTCCCATCCCCATCACTGCATGTAATACATCTCACAATGCATTCAGTGTTGCTTGTACAATCTGACAAGACTTGAACTCTTTGAAAATCACCATCTAATACAGCAACATTATATCCTGATCCATAAGCCTTGAAATCGAAAGTAAAAATTGATGTCACAAGTATTCTAATCAAAAACGTTAATTTCAATGTGATATTCTTTTGCGATATACAGAAACTACATCAATTTGTGGATCTGAGTTGTGGATCTGAGTTGTTTTCCCTGCATTGGTATCACGTAATTCATGTCAGGAGAAATTTTATACTATGCAAGCATGCACATTTTGCTAGATCATACTTTGGAAAACAAAAGATAAAATTTTATTTTAAAAGGAATTCCCAATAAATTCCTCATGACATGAACTGCAGTGAAAACAAACAGGTTCTAAGTCATCTCGAATCTGAGAATATTCCGTATAACCAAAAATAAGCAAATTTCATCTCTCCTCAGCCATCCTTTAAAACACTTTGCAGTAGTAGTGATGCTATGGTTATTTTAATGCCTTGTTTTTAAAAAGAAGTATTTTAAAGGCATTATTGTACAGTAAAATCTAAAAAGATTTCTCAACAGAATCGTACTGTGTGAAAAACTACAACAGTAAAACAATGAAGTGACTATTTCACTGGCAACATTATCAAAAAACTATTTGACAAGCAGGAAGCTATTATTTTTACTCACACACACTCAATGCTGTGCTGTACTAAGTGTAGAAAACCGACGGCCAAATAGTAATGTCATAAATTATACAAACATGTTTAACAGCGTCCTTGGATCCTTTTGTAAATACCAACCCTGGTTGTGTGTTGTGTTTCTTCTCGTCTTACTTACTTCTCACATTATTAATTGGCATATTGCGTTCAATCAAAAAAGCTCAAAAGAGGCAATCAAACCAAAGTCCATCAACACCACAACACTAATAATGATCCTGTCTGTCTATTTTCTCAACCAATAAAAAAATCATAGCTTAATAAGCTAACAAAAAGCAATCAAGTACACAGTTTTAAGCCATAATAATAATAATATATATAATAATAAATAGCTGCTACTATTAACCATATCTAATCTTAATCATTGGAAAAAGTATAAGAGATATTCATATGATTATAATTATTGATATAATTATAACTAATAATTAGGCCTAGTTAAGTTTCTCATCATACGCATAGAATTTAATTTCAGTTCTTAAATTTCTTACTGTAAATGGACGACCATCTATTGTCCCAGTGGCTACTGCTACATCACTGTCAAACACATTCGCCGCTCCAGTGAGAACTTGATGAAGTCGCATATCTGGTTGATAGTTGATGGAGGGGAGGCCCTCTCTCTCCTCTCGCTACGCTACAACCACCCACAAGCAAGACGCCTTTCTTTCCGAAAAGTTACGTAATTGACCTTATCTGCAAAATCATATGCATCCACCATACCTTCTGTTAAAATTCAGGCAGTAAACCACATGCTCTTTCAGAACCAAACATAACCAGGAAATATATCATTGAAGACTTGTGCCAGTCCAGGTCAAACCATCCAGTGCACAACAGTGGACAAGAATGTTCACTCAACGATCAGTGATAACTTTATACTTCGTGTAAAATCTCACGGAGCAGCTGTTTTCTGTTTTGCCCTGCGCCTGCGCAGAGGAAGTTACAGACTCTGAAGTCTGTGTTGAGATTAGACTGGCTACAACAGTCGCTTTGTCGAAAACAAGCGACTGGTAAAAGAGCTGGTCAAAATTTGGACTATTTTTGTCATGAAAAGATAGAATTTCCGTTCCGCAAAATACACAAAATATGGATATCACACAATACAAGACGGTCTACTTTTTTTATCACGAGAACAAAATAGAATGCCACAAAATAGGTGTGACCAGCCAAACCAAGACAAGAAGTAAACCCGAAGCGAAGCGCGAATTAAACCTTGATTATGTAGGGGCCGTACGAGCGCCTGGCAACTTTTCACAGTAGACTTCATAGCTTTTAAGGAGCAAAACTTGTTCATTGTGCTCACAATCATATCAACATAGAAACATCTGCACATGTAAATTGGTTAATATTTTGTTCGAGGAACTTTCTCCAGTAACATTTCATTCGAGGAACTTTCTTCTTGCTGGCACCCTAAGGCTGCCATTTTGCTGTGGTATATCAATGTCGTTTTGTCGTCGTTGTCGATCAAACAAAAAGCAAAAGACGGGCTATTGCTGAAAACCAATGCATTTAAGTCTGGAAACCGGAATATGAGAAATTTCAGCTAACCAGATGTCAGAAAATTCTCAGCAGCCAATCAGATTGCTGTGCCAAGAAGTTGGCACGGGTCAGTCCAATATTTTCTTTATGATTTTACCAGTCCCTCTATAAAGCTAAGCGAAATAGTAGGGACTGGTGTAGCTAATCTATGTGGAGATGTGTGGACCCACTATATTGACAACGTGAAAATAAAATTTTATTTCCGTGATTTGTGATCCTGACTGAATCTATAGCAGCCAATCTATTCTCGTTCTGAAATTTTAATCTGATTTGGAATTGAATTTGAAAACGCAGCTAGAATACTGTCATCTGCAAAATTCCTTGTGGTACCCCAGAGAGCAAGAGCTGAAAATTTCTATACGTATTATTGAACGCACTGATTACTTTCTTCTCTTTAAGTAAGAGTAGATGTACACAAGAGAATCTTCATGAAAACCGTAACCCGATAGTTTAGCAATCCACCTTTTCGAGATAAATCTGTCATGATTTGTCAAATTTGTCAAATTTTTGAGATATTGAATTTTTGATTTTTGAATCAGATTCTGCAAGCAAGGTTTAGTACGAGAACCAATTTTTACATTTCTACATAATTTTTTGTCAAAGTTACAGCTAGCAATAAAAAGATTTCAAGTTCATGAGGGACCAAACCGCAAAAATTTTGTTAGGTCCAAATTTTGTCCTAACATCGTTTTCACGGCCAAAGCTCTTACAAATTTCAAATTTTTACAACGCTATAATTGTGATAAATTAAATTCAGGTAGAAGTGCAGAAACTGGTTTTCAGACTAAACTTTGCATACATTATCTAAACCAAGGATCAAAAATGTAAAATCTCAAAATTTCGATAAATTTCTATAATTGCAGACTTATCTCGAAAAGGTGTATTAGAAGATCGTGTGGGATACAATCAGAAGCTTTTGAAAGATCCATCAAAACTGCCCCACGATATAGTCATTACCAAGGTTCTACCTCCATTCTTCGATCAGCAGGACATGTTGTTTGTTATATTTTTCCACAATGTGCCGCTATAAATTTTGATAGATGTTTGTCAAGATAGGGAACAAGTTAATTTTTGATGATTTTTTCATAGATTTTTGACACTTTGACGGGAGGAACGTTTTTCTCTGTAGTGCGAACTGGTTCAATCTGATCTAATGTAGTTACGACCGCCCGTTTTCCTTTATCCAAGAAAATTCTTTTCTTGAAACTTTTGATTATTGTTTCAGTTAAACGAATAGTCAGCTTTTTAGAAGGTAAAAGCAAGAGCTTTGGGGGAATTTTATCCTCTCCAGTATATTTCGTACCACCCACAGGGAGACCAAAACAAAACGTTGGATGTTTCCAAGCTTATATATTGGTTAATGAATGGGAAATTTTAATATTTTAATATAGTATGGGTAGAAATAGGATCAACTCAGATTTATTTGACTAAAATCAGTCATGCCATTTTGAAGTCAGAAGTGATTTTGTTGGAAAAGAAGAACAAAGGAACTTTGGAGAAGCAGGTCCGCCTTTTTCCTTTATTATTAGGATGGGGGGAGAAATGGGGGGAAGAAATGAATCAATTAAGAAATGGGTGGGGGAAATGACGTTGGGTTTAGAGAAAAACAAGAAAACTGACAAGAATATTTACCCCTTTGGTACACATATTTACCCCTGTGGTATATAGTATTTAACGGTGTTGTTGTAGGGTAAGAATTTAGCTAAATATACACAGCCAAATAAGCACCAAAAGTATTGATTGTAAAACTTATTGAAGTGAGTCTTCCAGCGTTTCAACCTTTAATTTCTCAACTTAAAATTTCAATTTACCTGGTTTTAGTCAGGGTTTACTATTTTCTGGATTTTCTTGAGAATAACGGAAAACACTGGTGTTAAACCACATTTCGGAATAAAATACTACGTAACAAGGGGGTCTATCGTTATTGAACTTCCATCGTTTTTTTAAGATACAATCAACTTGAAATCTTTCGGCAAAAAACTAAAAACATATTTTGTAGAAAAATATTGAAACCTATTCCAACTATATTCAATTATCATATTATATTATGGTCATTATCTTGCTATTTATAACTAACTACTATATTTTAGATATATACCGTAAATTAGAAAAATATTAAATAAGATAACAAGTTAAACTGTTACTTCATTTTTATGCTTTCGCAATCGTCAGGCAGCTAAATAAATTATCAAAATGCTAAAAAATATCGTATATTATGTAATTTTTCATAATTAATATATTATGTAATTTATTTTCATAATTGATATTTACAATTGTTATATTAGTTTTAGCTGCCCAAGCTAGTTCGGCATCAGCTCTTTTGGGTTGCTTAGAATACGAGTATGATGTGATGCTAGTTTTAGATGTATTCTATGAAGAAATAGATTGAAGTTGAAGTGAAAAATACTTTGGTGTCGGGAGCTTTACTGGCGTACAGGTTTATACCTTCGCAAAGCAGAGCAGAAGAACTGGTCGAAAATATAGCTATATTAAAATAGTAACAAATACATCTAATAGAATAAAAGTTTTGAAAAATAATTATCTAAATTTTTTTAAAACATAGGCTCTTATATGTAGATTTTTATCGTAACAGAACAAACGAAAGGCGTCTATTAACTGCCTCCGCCCAATTTCTGGAAAACGCTGCTATCTATGTCTCCGCCCTACACCTCGCTATTTTGATATTATCAACAATGCTTTAGCAGAAACAGCAATATTTTTGTGAAATATTGATAAAGCAATTCAATGTTTGATGGAATAATCTTTTGTCTAGAATTAACATGAAAGTCGTTGACTAACTCTAGGAATTAAAAGTTAAGGCCGTTCTGTTCAACTGCAGTAAGCTATTAAAATATTAATGAAGCTGGTTAAAACATCCAGAAGATTTCTACATAATGTCAGATATGAATTTTAAAATAGATGTCAAAAATGGTATAAAGATGCTTTTGGGTTTTGGATAAAATCAAGGATTGATTTATTTAGTGTTTTATCCAAGCTTGAAAGAAAAAAACAGTTTAATAATGCAAAAGCAACTAAATCAAAAATTTACTTGAAAACATTTGAAAACAGTCCATGTGCGTAAGATGAAAGAAAGCAGCTCTGCAGAGATTTGTGAAAGTAGATTCAGTTGCTGAAAATTAAGCGTTTGAATGAAGTGAAACATCGATAAAAAGCTACTGCATTTTCGAGGTTTGTAAAATATATGCATGGTATTGATTTGATAACACAATCATAAATGGTATTGATTTGATAACATAATCATGATAATTTAAATGGTATTGATTTGATAACATAATCATGAGCAGAAACAAATTATTATGAGCTTTAAGTGCATAACTGTTACAATCATTGTTTGTTTCATATCCATTAACCATAATTGTTTTCATATTATTAACAATATCTTTGTATATAGATGCACTTTATTTTTGCTTTCAAAAATCCATAGAAAATGGTTTTTATGAGTGGATGCTTGTTTTGCTTAAAACTCTGTAAAAGAAAGGGTAAGGTTTAAGTTGCTTTAAAATTGGAACGAACTTGATAGAAAAAATAAACAATAATTTTACAACAAAATCCTAAATTTAAACAAGCAAATAAAGAAGAGATCACAAGGAATCTAGAGGTAAAATTGCCACAAAACTGCTTTTCCGACTTTGCAAAAGTGCAGCAACACCAATGTTTTGCTTAATTCTCAAGAAAATCCATAAAAGAATTGTAATTATAAAACCAGATTTTTTTGCTATAGTAAATCCTGACTAAAAGCAGGTAAATTGAAGTTATAAGTTGAGAAATTAAATGTTGTTGAATCTGTAGAAATGATCAAACATTTTCTTTGTGAATTCAGCATTTTCTGAAATTAAATTTAAAGTAAAACATTTGTTGTATTCTTAAATGGCTAGACAAATGTAGAAGGGCAAGACTAAATATTTAAAATAAAACCCTTCAATCATCTTTTCAACAAACATTGTTTCAATGAACGCTAGAAATTAAAGATTAGAATACCAGTTGTCCAAAACTTGTTTCACATTTGCAAAGTTTTTGTGGAGGATATTAGGTTTTCGTCTTGTGTTTTTCTTGAATTTTACAACAGGCTTCAACGTAGAGTTTGATATTTTGGTTATTAAATCTTCTCAATAATGGCTAGGTTATGCTCGATGACATCAAGACTGTTTTTCAAAATAAGAAAAATGATGTTCTGAGAAATGATGAAATGATTTATTGTTCGTTCTTGAGAACCTGAGAAGCTCTCAAATTGACATTTGGATAACAAATAATTCCAATAAAAGTTCTTAGAAAGTGCAGCTGGAATGGCAATGGCTTTAAAGAGATTAATGACAAAAACTGATGTATTTAATACTTGGTAGAGAAGATATCCTGTGAAAATATATGAAATAACTCTATTGTGACGTTTCATATTTTGCTTATTGGCTCAATCTACTTTTCTTCTCAGTGGTCAATTCAAAACTTAATGTGATTTTCTGATTTTCAAGTTTGTGTTCATTATCAAACTATATGGATTCATGAAATCGCAATCCCTGTTATGTTAGTAGGTGTAATGATTGAACTGTGTAACTGAGAAGATTTTGTCACGCAGTGTATTTTTTATTTTATTTTTATAGGAATTGTGTGACAAAAAGGGTCGTGTTTATATTGATGAAACAAAGGCTCGGTGACTGGTTTCAGATTATTTATTTTTGTAACAGATTGACTAAGTGACGTCAAGAAAGATTTTTACCCTCTGTTTTTGCATCAAATAGTCTGAAAGAATACTATAAACCAGCTTTACATTAGTAAATCAGTTAAAGCTGTTGAGCATTGGCTGATATATAGGATATGACTAGCTGCATTTATGCATTTCTTGATTGAATCATTGCATTCCTGCTTGGTTCATATATTTTGAAACAGAACTGGAAATACAATTATTCCATTGAAAAGAACCGGCATTCATCTGGTCATATCTCAGCAGATTTTCAACAGATTTACTGATTTTTCATTTGCCAAGTTGTTATGTGGTGTTCTTTAACTATATGGTGCAAAGTTAGAATATCGAAACATTTTGTTTTATGATATCATCACTTTGGTACTCTGTCATACTGACATTTTTACTAAAGTCACCTAACTATAAAAAAATAGATTGAGTTTGTATAAACGAAACATTAAGCAAAATGTTTTTGATCCAATTAAATAAACCTAAACCAAAACGGCTTTCTTTGTTTGTTATTTTATAATCTTTCGATATTTTTGATTGATCTTTAGGAAGATCTTGATATTTTTTAACCATTTGATGTTTTGAACGATTTTTAAAAATGATATCTCGGTTTGATCTTAAGGAAGATTCTTGATATTTTGTAATCTTTTGATATGTTCGAGTGATCTTTAAGAAGATTCTCGATATTTCATAATCTTCTGATATTTTGAATTGATCTTTAAGATGATTCCTATTATTTGTAATCTTTTGATATTTTGAATTGGTATTTAAGAAGACTCTTGATATTTGTCATCTTTTGATAATTTGGAATCTTTATGTCACTCACTGTTTTAAACGATCTTGCCAAACGGAAAAGGTTTTAAAGTTTGTTTAGAAGTGAGGTTTTTGTTTGGTAGAGAGGTACGGAATTTTAAATATGTGAATCTATTTTTCGAAAAAGAGAATTGTACAAATATGTATGTCAATCAAATCCATTGTATTCTAATCGAAAATTGACCGATCAACAGAGTCTTTTACACTGCTTTTATTTCCGTAATCGTGTGCATTCCTGTCCACTTTAAATTTAAAATGGAGCAAATAAAATTAGTTGGGTTTGTTTTTGAAAGTTTGCATGCCGTATTGTAACATTTCTGCATGGCGTATTCTTTACCATTTTTAAGAAAAATGCTCCTTTCAAAACCGATCAAAATTATTTCAAAAAGGCATAAAATTTTGGCCCTTTCAAACGAAACTCCCAAAAAAGTTTGCCAATGTTATCTCCAAATTAAATTTGAAATCTGAAATAAGTTCTAAAATTCATAAAACGTGGTAAAGGGTAAGGCGGGTAAACTCTTTTTTCAAATTCATAGATAAAATTTCATTGCATTAGGGAATTTCCGACTTTTCGACTTTTCGACTCTCCCATTGAAAGAAAAACTTTAGCGAAAATCTTTGTTTTATCGAAAAACGATGTTGATAATCGACTTTTTTGACGTTTTTCTACCAAATAAGAAATCTTT
Organism: Phacellophora camtschatica; assembly: GCA_036873815.1. NCBI lineage: Eukaryota > Metazoa > Cnidaria > Scyphozoa > Semaeostomeae > Ulmaridae > Phacellophora > Phacellophora camtschatica. Next base: position 14,800 of record JAYJMH010085415.1, on the reverse strand, counting down.
TTGTTGGGCATGTGTTCTCTTTTAGATTTAATTAAAATTAAATTAAAAAAGGAAAACTGACAAGGCTCCTTTTCTAGAGTGATAAATTTAGAGCCTTGTTAACAGTCTATATCACAAATGCTATTTTATTCAAGCAATTTAAAGAATAAATGCACTACAAAGTGCCAAAGTTCACCATTTGAAAGTGAGAAATGTCATTTTTGTTGTCAAGAAACAACACCACACCATTGATGCGCTGACAATACGTTTGTGGTGGGAACCAAAAAAAGATTGTTAAAATTGCCCGGATCAGATTCTTTCCAAAGAGAGGTGGTGATATTTTAGCTGACGATTATACTAGCTTAAATTTACCTAGAATGAGCAGAAATAGTGACATTTGATAAGTTTTTACATTATCCCAGATCTTTTATTCCTTTAAGTTTTAATTATTATGTTATTATTAATCCAAAGAATAAAAATGTTATGCTGTGTTTTTGAGGCATGTTGGATATTACATTTTGATGAACGATTTAACATACGATATTCCATTATCAAAACAAAGGGAAACCATACAACGTTAAACAAAAACGCTCAGTTGTATTTTTGAGCGTATAGTGTATTACAATAAGACGTAAGATTTGATGCACGAAATATGATGAGATGTACGATATATGACTTTAATATCAAAAACATTAAGTTGTGTTTTTAAGCTGATTTTTCATTAAAATCTTGGTACTTTTCAAGGTTTCTGCTCTTGTTAAATCCTTAGTTACACATGTACTCTTATTGATTAGAGGCTCTTGCTCGGTTGAAAATTGGTGGGGGATGTTGGGTGTGATATGCCCAAGCATGGAAAACTGGTTTTCATAGGGTACTTTGAGACTTATGCAAGGCAATTTGCCTTTACGATAATTTTATAAAAATTCAAATGCTCCGGGGTCAATTGATAGGTTTTTTGCACAAACCTTTCTTATTCAACTATACGTGTCATGTTTTGTTTTGGTTAAATGAGGCTACACATAAGCTTCAAGACCAAGTTAAGCTTTGAGAAAAAGAAAACTACCAGAATAGTTCCCTCTACATATTTCTCGTAGGCTGGTGGAGACTCAAAAATTCTCCTTGCTTTCTACCAGTACAGACGGAGGACCAGTACGGACGGATGCTACCAACATGTAATAGGGCTATCATAATAGGCTTAAAATAACTTAATACACTTCATATTGCTCCTTAGAGGTTGATAGAATTTATCATTTTTCAAAGCCATATTTCCATTCTTTTTCGGCCCAAGCAATACATCAATAACAATATTCAGTGAATGAGTTCGGAAACATTTTTTCTTACTACGCAGTACATCAAAAGTATTATTCAGTGAATAAGTTTGGAACACGAAGATTTAATTCAAATATTTCAATCTTTTATATAAATAGTGTCCTAAATATGTACGAAGCTTGTCAAAAATTATTGAGTCACATGAAATAGTTTTGCTTTTCTTTATAAAAATCGTCTTAAATTTGTAGCAAACTTGTCAAAACTGGTTTAACTGCAAGAAATATTTCAGTTTTTGTTTATGAAATCGTCCTAAATAGGTGCTAAGATTGTCAACAGTGGTTGAATAACAAGAAATATTTCAATTTTTCTTTATAAAAGTCGTCTTAAATGTGTATCAAGCTTGTCAAATGTTTTTGAATTACAGGAAATGTTTCAATTTTTCTTTATAAAAGTCGTCTCAAATAGGTACCAAGGTTGTCAACAGTGATTGAATAGCAAGAAATATTTCAGTTTTTCCTTATAAAAGTCGTCTTAACCCTATATGGACCAGGGGGGGGCTAAATTAACTGCAAGAAATATTTCAGTCATTCTTTATGAAATCGTTTTAAATAGGTACCAAGCTTGTGAACAGTGGTTGAATAAGAAAAAATATTTCAGTTTTCTTTATCAAAGTCGTCCTAAATAGGTGCTAAGATTGTCAACAGTGGTTGAATAACAAGAAATATTTCAGTTTTTCTTTATAAAAGTCGTCTTAAATATGTATCAAGCTTCTCAAATGTTTTTGAATTACAAGAAATGTTCAGTTTCTCTTTATAAAAGTCGTCTCAAATAGGTACCAAGGTTGTCAACAGTGGTTGAATTGCAAGAAATATTTCAGTTTTTCTTTATAAAAGTCGTCTTAACCCTATCTGGACCGGGGAGAAAATATTTTTTAATTACTGCATTTTTTAAGACAACTCAGGAATCGTTAATCAGATGCTTATAAAACGTTTTGACTTTTCCTAAATATTATCTAGAAATGTTGCAATGTGTTTGTTTACATGTTTACATGTTTACAGTTGCCATGGCAACGGGTTTTTGAGAGAGTACTTCTAAATTTATATGTTCTTTGTAGATTTCTTATGAAAGATTCTTTCGGTTTGAAACTTAGTCAGCATATTAATGGAGCACATGTGACAATATCAAAATTAAATTTGAAGTTATTTTTAGATTTTGATTTGACGTCATAATTACTTCCATTTTCTGCCATGTTATGAGTTTTTCTCATGGTTCTACTGTAAAATGTAGCTTAATACATGATGACATATAATAATTTTGCAAAACAATTCATTTCTAACGATTTAATAACAGTTTTTTATTGCGCATGCGCAAAAACCTTCCAACAATTTTGTCAAAGCATGTACAAATTTTACAAAAATTATATATACCTTCAAAACTAACTGCTTTCTGAGAGAAAATGGCCTTAGTGTCGTTCTAACTGCCATCTACAACATAGTGTCCAAATTGCAAATAAAAAACCCTACCAATCTTTGAGTTGTAAATTTTCCTGAAAAATTAATTCGTTTTTATGACGTCATCATGAAGTCAGTGCCTTAATTACCCTAAAAATTTGTTTATTGTTTGCATTTAATATATAGATCATGTTGTCATAATTGAAAATCCGTAGCTATTACCAATTTCGATTTAGGGGGGGGCTAATTTAGCCCCCCTCCCCGGTCTGAGGTTGCTAAAAAGAGCCCGGTCCAGATAGGGTTAAATATTTGACCAAGCTTGTCAAATGTCAAATATTTCAGTTTTTCTTTATTATAAAAGTCGTCTTAAATATGTACTGAGCTTGTCAAATGTTTTTGAATTACAAGAAATATTTCAGTTTTTCTTTATAAAAGTAAAGTCATTGTAAATATGGACCAAGCTTGTCAAAGATTACAAGAATTATTTGCACTCTTATTGGAACAAAGGAAGAAATTTTATAAAAAACAGAAAAAACAATTATTTCCAACCAATAAGAGGATAAAAGATTATTTATTCAACCAATTTTAATCCAGTTTAGAAACAATTTCAATTCTACGTCAACCTACGTAACATGGAAGAAGACTTGCAAAATGATACGTGAGTATGCAAGAATTGTATTCATTTTACTTTTTCCCACCGTTTTGATTTCTTTACAACAACGGATAATCAAAATATAAATACATATAATTCTATACAGTATCTCCACTAACGGTTTGTACACGTGCTTTTTAATATGAGATTAACTAAGATCAACCTTGGTTCTAAAAGGTTCTTAATATTACAGAGGAATGTATGTCATTTTTGCACCGAATGTTCTGCAGGAATTTTTTAATTCTTCACCCTGTAATAACATTGTTAGAAATCTTGCAATTTATTTTTATACCTCATTAAGTCATAAGTCATTAATTATATCAAATAAAATAAAATTGGTAGATACTAGATCAACAATATCTTCAGATACATGACAAATAGCATTCATTCATAAAATATGCATTTCAAAATAACCTTTTAAAATAAGATGTCGCAATATTATTTGTCACATGTTTGGAGTTGGTGTTTGTGATGTATTTATCAGTAATCCTTTTAACAAGAACAACATTGACAACAAAAAACTGAAAAAATAATCATTCAGAAACCTGGTTCTCTATCACTTGCTGGACTGATAAACAATTTTCCATTTAATAACAGTCGCTCTCTGTGGTAATTGAAATGAACACCAATAATGAGGGGGGAAATTGGAATTTCGGAATATTTATGATATTAGTGCGGTATTTCGGTTTTGCGGTACCTTGCGGAGAACTGTTTTTGCGGAGAACGGGAGTTAAGATAATAAATAAGATATGTATGGTACCAACCTTAAACTACCACAAAGATATAAAATGACAAAACTTATCACGTAATGAAATATTGTGTACACAGTTTTCTCTGTAAAAAAACACAGATCGTAACATATAACATCGTAACATCGTAACATCGAAACATATGAACATCGTAACATCGTAACAAACATATAACATCCGAACGTTTATCATCGTAGTATCTTAAATTTCGAAGTTAGTATTTTGTATTTTTTTATCATTCTCTCTATTTTAGAAAATATAAACAATGACCTCTAAATCATTTCTTCCACGCTAAAGGAAGAGTTAAAAGAATGGAATGTCCCTAATCAATATCCGAAATTCTTCCTGGAACGTAGAAATCGCAAAAGATTCAGTCATTTGTGAATAATGTCAGTTTGTTTAGATATAGTTTCATTTATAATATAGTCAAGTGAATGGTTGCTTCTTAACAGGATTTGGATGGCAGGCCTTAGGCTAAGCTATAACCAACAGAACATGCAATCTATGGATAATGTACTTGCCTGATCTCATTCAAAAATCGTCAATTTTCATTACAACTATGACGACATAAATACTTATGCCGTCATGGCTTAAAAAATTACAAAGAAATTATAAAACTAAATAAATTATATACCATTCAAAATGTTTTGATCAGAGGAGTTCAAATTTGTGCCTTTTGTTTTGGAGGGTCTAGAGCAGTAATTATAATTATATTCTAACTTCACAACTTTCCAAATATGGGCATAATGCGGTCATTTGACAATATAAACCAAATATCATGTAGCCATCTAATCATCTTATAGCAAATTAAATTTCAGGAGAAGTCAACGAGATTCAGAATTAAAAAATTAGTTTCACTGGCTCATTTAGTTGTTTATTTGGGGGGGGGGGAGAAAAAGGCCCCTCATGCTAAAAAGGTTAAATATTTCGACTGGAACTGTGCCAAAAAGTCTTTGCTTTCACTGGGACTGACAGTGCCGTCGGAAGGTATCAGGGGGCTTATTTGGCATGATTACTGAAATTATTCTGAATTTTAAATATTTTTGTACTGGGAAATTGGAAATATTTAGTTGGAAATAGGATGATCTTTCTTGAACTGGTGTAAATGGCAATGCAACGGTTGATATGCTGAGTGGAGGGTGGAACCAAGCTAATCCAACGCAGGAATCGATTGTAATTTGATTTTTCCACGGAAGCTACTGGAAATGGGATTTTAATCGTTTAATGTTTCCTGCAAATAGTTCTATATTGAAAATTCTCAATATTCAAAAAATTTATCTCCAAACTTTCAAAGAAAAAGGAACACGATTTCAATTTAAAAAAAATTTGATACCCAAATTAATAAATTTTCGCAAAACATTTGGAGTAGGGCCCTACTTGGTGGTAACAAAGAAAATATAATTGGAATCGAGGTTGGAATATCCCTGCTCCCCTCCCAGCCCCTCTTCCGACGGTACTGGAGATTTTACCAAAACAGACATTTCATCTTTCAGAAATATATGCACAAGCAATCCATGTTTTTGTCTTTCAAACTGCAGCAGTGTGCGTGCATTTGTGCTCAAATTGTCGTGCGTGCGTTTGAAAGCGGTTTTAGATACGAAAACAGGAAGCTAACAGCAAAGCAAGAAGAAAAGAATTACCAAAAAAAAACATAACAATCAAACATTGATTTCATATCTAAAAATTTAACATAGAATTAAACTAAAAGATTTAGATTTTGTATATTTTCAAACACGAGCTGAAGTATCAAACCAGTTATTTCGTAGATGACATCATAATAAATTTTTGTTCAAAAACTGATATCATGATGAATTTATTGCTTTTAGACAAACGACGGTAATTAAAGGTGTTCATTAAAAATAAAAACTTTATCAAATAATCAAATCCATTATGAAACTATTCTCTTTGTACATTAGATTGTTTTAAAACAAGAGAAACACATTATTTATGAGCAAGATTTTCCTGTTCTAGGATCATTCATTTCTTATGCAAAACAATTAATCGATATTTCTTCGACGTCATACGACATCGTACGATTTGTACGACATGCCGACATACTAAGAATAAATTGTTCCGTTGTTATTGAAGCAAAATAGAACGCAAAAAAAAAAACAGGAAAGGCAACGGGGAGTAGAGCAATGGATTATGGACGCAAAGCGTGCAGTCCAACAAGGCGTGATTCCACTCTCGTGCAAGAGCTCTTCAGAGAATAGCGAAATGTTTTTTTATGTGAAATAGATTATTTCAGTGGATGTAATGACATATGGTATATATGTAGGACAAACAGCAAGAACACGATGGCTGAATTAATACAAAAGTGCTAAAGTATCAATCGGCTTAAAACGAAAACACACTGAAGCAAGAAATAATTAATTAATAAAATGATCACCGGCAAAAACAAAAGTACTTCGGTTTTTGGAGATTAATCAATGAAAGAAAGCCGAAATTAAAAATTATCCTCACATTCGATTCTATAAGAATCAAAGAAAATAGAAAGGTAACGTTGAGATGTATTTTCAATAAGAAAGTAAGAATTGATATTTTGTATTTTGAGCTGTCTTTTGAATTAAATATTTTGATTTAATGTTATGCTAAGCAGCGATTCTTTGCGAAAATCTTGTTGTGAAAACATAGTTTGAAAACAAGTCCGTGGAATTACTCTGCATGGAGTTTTGGTCGTTCAACAGTTACACTTTCCATCGACTATTTAAGAATTTGCAGTGGTTAGCTTTAATATGTCGTGATGAACTTTGTCGAACCAGGTAATTAAATTTCTTATTTTTGTAATTTACTTGAGTAATGCACATTCCAAAGGGAGGGGATGTACAAACCAATATATGTATTCGTGTATGTGCTGTAGATAAGGATGGATTGAAGCTTCATGGCAGTAAATTCTCTAAATTCACTAAACATGGACACAATTTTTAGAAATGTTTTCATGTTGGGCTAGATATAAAAACAGTTTCTTAATGTTGGGTAATTTGGAATGAAACACAGCATAATGGTTATGTACACACGAGAATTTGAATACCTAAAGATGGGTTTGGATTTACAAAATCTCCGGCACACTCCCAGCTGACCATTGGATGTATTTATTAGTTCGTACCTACCTTATGGATGTCCCTCTGATGACAAATATGATTGAGATATCAATCTAAAACAATTTATATCCGTAACACTAAAAAATATTGGAGTTAAGCATAAATTTGTTACTTTCCCATCATTATTACAATCACTGAATGTGAATTTAGTTCAAATTTTTGATCAAACCAAAGCCAGAGCTTTGACTACAAAGAACGGTTAATCTGGAGACATGCATCAACATAACATTTTTACCAACTGAGCATTTTTTAATAGATTTCAAAAATAATTACTAAAATAACAAAAAGCTGAGAAAAGCTGATATTATCACGATAATTGCAATAGCTGCATCACAAAAATTTTACTTTAAAAAGTTGTGTTAATTGTTTTGATACAATTGTTCCTTGTTTTGTTATTTTCAATTTGATTTGCTGCGATGCTTTCAATTTGATTTGCATGCAAAAGGTATGATCGTAAAAAACGTTCCATTTTCTTGTCTTACAAGTTTGGCTTTTTTAAGACTATAAGACAATTCTTACTTTTAGAAATAGCTCAATTCTTAATTTTTTTGAAATAAATAAATTTTACCTTCAAAAATGTAATTTACATCCACCTGCATGATCATTCAACCCTTTTGTTTATAATGAGTAACATTAAGGTTATTGGAAATTTTTATTTTGCTTATGAGTAATACTGACTCACAAAATATTTCCCCCATATTTTGGCTACATACTACAAAAACAATTTCGGATTGAAAAGGATACGTCAAACATGTTTAAAGAGATCACTTATATCTATTCTATACTTTATTTTTATTCTATAGTTTATTTCTTCGCTTTTAGGTTCAGGAATTTTGAAGTTGTAAATGCCTAGGCCCAAAGAATGCCTAGAATTCAATTCTTTGGTTCCCTGTGAGACATTGTCCCTGCTTGGCAAGAAAAAATATTTTTGCTCTTGTTTTCTCTTGCTCTTGATTTCCACTATTACGAGGTTAGAATGGCTGTAATCCAACCTCGTACCCAGGGCTATTTCATTCAGAAGAAATCAAAAGAAACACCCCTGGTACCTATCTGCGAATTCTCTCGAGACTTGAATGTTTATTTCTATTCTTTTTGTTTCTCATAAGCCAATAAAAAGGCGTAAAAGCCAGGTAAATAGTACCAGGGGTATTTTATAAAATTTTCCTGGGTATGAGTTTGGTAATAATCAGGATCCTAATTGAGGGCAAACTTGGACAACTTTTAAATGGAACAAATCAAACTGCAATAGCTCAAAATGATTGGCTCAATCGGATTGGCTGATTAATAAATTTTCTTGAAATTGAGGTAAACAATCGAGAACAATATAAATGTCGGCTGGCATTTTATTCTTATCTTGAGATGCTGGCTATGCTCCGGTAATAATTCATTGAATAATAATAATAAACGAAAAAATAATAAAAGCAGCGTCAACATCAACAAACAAAACAAAGATTGCAAAAAATGTATAAGCTAGTAAAGGCATGAAAGAAATTTTCAGATGCACCATTAATTTAGTTATACACACGTTTGATCATATAAAGCTTGGTGCCCATATGACAATGCATTGAGTATTGATAATTTTGGATCATAATTCGTCATTGAACTGTTTTGGATGTATCGTTCAGATTCAGATAAAATACATAAATTATATATGCATTAAATTTTATACATTGACACATAGTATTGGATGAGAATATTTTGGGTTCATTTGCCTCAGGAGGCTGATAGTTTTGGGTAAACATTAACTTTTCGAACGCCACCAGAGGTAAGGAATAACATCAGAGAAAATTTGGAGATTTCAGGGTGCCCCTCACAAACCAAAATCATGATAATTTCTTTTTTTTAATTGGTCTCCCTCAAATTCAAATTTTTGCCTTTCCGTCTTGCTTCTTTCTATTTTATTCAAATAACGTTTCTTTCTACGAAATGTTGTTCACTAAAGATTTGAAGCCAACATTGAACAAGCAGTCAGATTCCATCGCCGCCAAATTGTTCACTTGGTCTTTTTGGCGCCAATCATCTGAACCGCCAAAATAGTACAATACATGACGTAATTATTTTGCTGCCTCAATCACTTCTGTGATGCGATACCATGGCCGCATTTTATTTTATAACAACGTGAAGAGATAAAAAAAACGAGCTTTTTAAGCCAAGCAGGTGATGCTGAGGGAAAAACGTAACAGCAACACCAAACAGGGGGTAAAGAAGTTAAATTAACGCAGGAATCATCGTCTCCTGGGGTTGTTGTAGCCCCTTCCTAGCTTCACAGAGAAACTTTAGGCCTCTTATTTTCCTCTGTCTCATTAGAAAAGTTTTTACTGATACATCGAGTTCATGTCATTTTTATCGCACAAAAATAACAAATACGTTTGTGATGATTTTTGGAAGCATGGCTCCCAATTAATCTTGAAGAACAGTTTCTCAACTTTGGGTAGAAAACTTTCTCCAGTTGCCTTATTTTCTTTAATTCACGTTTTTCTTTGGTATTATAATCAGTAGTGTGGGAAAGGGGGAACGGTATCTAGTATATTTTTTTTTGGGGGGGGGAGGACCAATTTTATGATCAGTATATTTTTGAGGGTATTATCAAGCACGCACACAAAACAGCAAAACAGAACCCCCAACGCCAAATCCCCACAATATGGCATACCCCCGAGATTTTTAACTGTGACCTCCCGTCGCTCACCTATTGTGAGGCCTCCCTGTGATTAAGGTTTCCCTCGTGATATGCATGCTGAACTTTTAATTTAGGCCATTGGTTTTCTAACTTTAGTACTTCTTATAATTTAAGTGAATTTGCAATAGTTGCTTTCCTTGAACTGAAATTTCAAATCAGTCTGTTAAGATTTAAAATAGTCAAGATACGCAAATCTTCGTGTAGTATATCCCTTGTTTGATTTTATTTTCCAGTCTGAGGGTAATTGCGGAGACACCAATATTAAATCTTTGGAAATGCTACAAAATTAAGCTTTCAGAATTTCCGTAGACAGAAAATTTAAGAAACATCCGGCTTCTTTGCTGGAAAAGTTTGCTTCACCTATCACGAAGGATTTGATTCAAAAATGGTTTTGCTGCAGAAAAGAAGATACTTCTTACAAAGTTTAAAAACGAAAATCCTCCTTCGGCAATAGACCTAATTTGTCGATTGCTGACGAACAAGCATATCGTATATTTGTGAAAATGTGATGGCATTTTAATTGACTTAAAATAGAAAGTTTTCATTGCAGGATCTGTTTTTTTTTTACTCTTTAACATCTTTAACTGATCTGTTTCTTTTCTTCATCCGAAAAAATTTACAATCATGATACAATATTTAAAATTGTTGAACTAATATTTTGACGTTCCTTATTTTATTTCAAACCTCTTATTTTTCACAGCTTGTTGGATTCTTGAATGTTTTCGTGTGGTGTGGGAATCTTTGGTTCTTGTATAAAGAGACACCCTGGCACACACCAAAGAGCAAATCTGCAGCGACTGTCTCTGGACCTGGAGGTCAACCAGCCCCAGCTCAACCACCCGCTGCTGCTATCTAAGTGAACGTTCGTTATCTTATTTTAACATTCTGATATTTTCATAGTTTACAAGACATTTGCACAATTAAGAAATTGCATTTGACAAACCTACCAACTTCACTTACTTTGTGTGAAAGGGTCTTTGTTTTTTTTTTGCATTTCAGTTTTTTCCTTGAATTATGTGCTGTTTCATATGAAGCACTTGCATAAAATACGAAAATGCAAAAAATAGCTGTTTATGAAATTTTACAAAAGTTAGCAAAAATTGTTTATGAAATTGGAAAGTTTGGTCAGTCTCGGTTCTAAAATCTTGAATTTAAATGGAAAGAAAACTGCCTAACGCAATGAAACATTGTAAAGATTTATCGACACAAATATTACAGATACATCGTGTTTGTGAAATGCAAAATACTTAATCTCTTACTTATGTTTACTTTCTCTGAAGCCAAAATGTTTTTTTAAATACAATTTAGTTCAACTTGCTTTTTTTTGTACCAGAAAATATTTTTTTGGCTGAGAAAACAATACATATTGCTTTTTCTGAAATACCCTGATCTGATTAGGATGCTGATGTTTCGGATCCTTGTCCAATTTGAGAAACTGTTTGAAAATCAGCTTTTCATCGAAGCTGGCCAAATACGACTGCAACAACTACGAAGTTAGCTGGCCAATCTAGGTGCAAAATTTACTAAGTAAGGCATTTCTTGCAAACTCTTGCTTAATTATTGAAATAAAGTAAAGAACTTGAATGTAAATAAGTATGGTTGACTTTTATCTTTTTGATGAAACGGTGCAAACTTCAAATAAAATAAACATTTTTGAAATATTTATTCGTTCTGCTCAATGTTAAAATAGTTGAACTTTTTCCAGTTCATATTCGAGTGTGGTGGTTGTTTCACAAAAACCTAAAATTTGGGAAAAATTACTTTGTCAAGGAACTAATTATTATAAATTTAATCAAACCATTTTTTGATAGATAGAGCGCTCGTTAGATAGAGCACCATTAAAAAGTACAATTTCGTCGTGTTTCTTCAGCTACTTTAAATATTGACTGCTAAGGAAGAGGGTTCAGAAAGTTAATCCATTTTTAGATTGGTAGCAAACAAGCAACAGATTTTACGAATCAGAGTTGGCACCCATTAAAGTGTTTCCAAGCTATTGAAATCGTAATTCTTTTTTGACATGTCATTTGAATAGCTTTCAACATGTATTTGCTGTATGTCTAATTCTGTACTTTTGTACAGATAATAAAGTTTAATCCTTTGTTAATGTAATTCTGGGATGCATACGGTCATATCCGAAGTATTCAAGCCTCAAGCAGCCTATTTAGTTTCGTTTCTCTTATTCAATATTAGCGGAATAGATATGAAAAGGAATTCTGTTCTCTGAATTATAAGTATATGCACAAAGAGTTTCCAAGTTTTATTTTGGTTTTATTGGCCCATAAACTTTTGCAATTTGTGGTAAGATATAGTTTTGTACGATAGTTAAGATTCCTTTATGACGCGTATGTAAGCAATATTCGAATACACGAGAAAACTTGTCTTTCTAATAAAATTCTGTTTTGTAGGAAAATTTAAGTTATTGATACTCGTTTATCTCTGAACTTAGTTGAAAATGCTGTACTATTTACTTGCAATAGTTGTATGGGATTGGGATGTACATACATATTTTTACTTGAATCTTTATAGATGGGAACGCTAAAATTTTCGGCGAGGAGGTCTTTTTAATGTTCTTCTGTGCTTGCTTTACTTGGGCTTGCACAGTAATAGTTTCCAGAACTCCAAAAGAGGTGCTCTTGAATGTCGTCATCGCGAAGTTTGAAGGTATGTTCGAATAGGCAAGGATTGTTTATGGGTAAGGTACTCTTACGTTATTCTTGGGATGGTAATGGCAAAGGTCAGCATTTGGATGTTTAAATAAATTCTCGGAACGAGAATGATGACATCTAAAGCTACCCCCCTTTTGTATTCTGGAAACAATCATCGGAATCGTTTACTAGTTATGAATTATTGAATTTAACAACCAGACTTAATAAATGTCTCATATCTTTAAAAAGGTTTCTTGGTGCTGTCTATGAGAGTAGTTGCTTATTGATTTAAATCAAACTACAAACTATGATTGTAGGACTCATGATAGTAAAAAATGTTAGAAAATCGAATTCTGGAGAGGAAGTTTCCCGGTTGTAAATGAGTTGGTAGTAAAATGTATTTACTATGATTGTTAAAGGAAAAAATGTTGTGCAAATAGAAAAATATCATGCTGAAGGTTTGTATGTATTGAAATGATTTTCCAATAACCGTGCAGCGGAAAGTTGATTGATTGTAGATTTTCTCTATTGCGTTGTCTTGGTAGAAGTAACAACGATGGCATGTTTTCCATTTGTGTGCTACCGCTAGATTACGTCCAAACCCTGTTTTGTTGCACAGTTGCCGTACTTTTGCAATTTCTTTATCTTGGTGTGTTACACTGACAATTTATTGGGGTAATTTACTTTTGGCTATGTTGCGCTTTGGGGGTAATTTAGAAGGATACATTTTAACACGGAATCGGTTATCCTTAATCGGCTCTGGTAGAAATTTTGTGGGCTTAACATATTATTTAAACCAATAATCTGAGAAAAATATCAGGTGAGTAAAAAAAGTAAGGTTTTGGCGCTCAGAGCTTACAATTACAATTCTCATTTTCAGGAATCCTTGAAATCAGCGTAAACTTCAATGAAGCTTCGTCAATTTTTCATCCTTGCTTGCAGCATTTGCAGGTGCACGTGTTGGTAAATAATTGTGCTGGTTGCTTGCGTGCTTGATTGTTGCAACAGGCCCATCTGAAGTACACGTAGTCCATTATTTATTTAATTAATTGTCCAACAGTGTCCTATATATGGAGAGCCAAATGCAAAAAAAAGTCTACATGCTAGTTAAATGTATGATATTTCATGTTGCATACAACCAGTCATCTTGCATACTTAAATTACCTCACAATGATTACAAATTTAACTGGTGTTGCTTGTTTTATTCTAATTTGAATCTTGTTTCGATTTTGAATCTTGTTTCAAATTTAACTGTTGTTGCTTGGAAAATGACCTTATTTCGTGGTGTCTGCAAGCCTTTTCACGGATCGGGATTCTGACTTCCCATCACTACTCTGCTCTTTGATGGATTTTTCAATTACTCTATGGTTTTTCATCAAGATAAAAGTACCATCTATGCTTAGTATTGAAATGTTTTCTGCAGCCTCTTTTATTTAATTTTTCGTTCTTTCATTCTATACACGCCTTGCTTTAATAAATTTCCAAGAAAAGGAAGAGAACATATTTGCGTTTTGTTGTTTCCCTCGCTTGTACTTTGCTCGTCTTTGTATTCTTGGAGATATTAATTTTTGGATTCATTGAAATGAAAAAGAAACTCTAAGTTCATATATTTAATTGAAAAGGAAAGTGGAAATGTTCAATTTATTTCGTTCCTTGTGGCGGCCATCCTTCGATAAAGCAAAGTGGTGGAAAAATTGTGTTCACAGATGGATTAAAGATGGATAGATGGATGAACAAAGCGATTAAGCAAAATGGAAGAGCTGAGTCCAGAACAGTGGAATGGATGGAGAACAAAGCGATTAGCGTGGAAACAATGGCGAGCACGGTGGCCTGAATCAAAAGACGTCGAGTTTTATCAATTCAAAAGAGGCAAAGTTGCAAATCGACTGCGTGATACACAGACAAAAGTGAAGAGGGACGTATGGAGCTGCTAATTGCACGGAAGCGTTGCGCGACGCCTATTGTTTCGGTGGCAAAAACACACGGATTTCCCACTCCCGTGGAGTAGGAATAATAATAATTTCTTTTTTTTAGGTTGGCTTCTCGTCTAGCCAATTAATTAGCTAATTAACGCCAACCACAACTTAAATATGATACACGTTAATAATAATTAGCTTACAAGGATAAGTCCAGTTATTAACATGGTTAAGAGAAGTGCTTCGGGTGGTTAGTTGCAGGATGAAAATAGTGAATTTAGTTAAATTGTAGTAAACAGTGCAAAACAAAGTGCACCCTGGGCCTCCCTATTTCAATTTCTCGCTGTCTTTTTTTTAAATT